>CH003266.1:893194-906293 GCA_000149265.1 Ciona savignyi
CGTCACCTTTTAATCGAAAGGTTGCAGGTGCGAAACTGGTCGGTAGCTAATCGGTTGTGTCCTTGGGCAAGGCACTTTACTGACATTGCCTGAACCCAGCAGATTAATGGGTTCTACCTAATTGTAGGAACGTGTGAACCATATACAACACACTGCAATAGCTCCGGTAACCCGACGATGGGGCAAGGTGATCTGGCGATTGCCTGTGTGTTAACCCTCTTGATTTTCCCATTCACGGGGATAAACATGAATAATTCTATCCACATATTTTCAACAGGGAAGTGAGAAATGGACAGAGGAATCAAATCTTCTCCAACTTTTAGTTTCAATACAAGGTATACATACACACAAGTTTTTTTTAAGTGTAAATGGAATATCATTTTGTTTTACCTTCCCAAACCATAGTTTAAACTTTAAACTGTTTTTGATTGCCTATGTAAATATTAAAAGAGATAAGAAAACAAACATTAAAATTACCTTGTTTATTTTGAAACTATTTGGAAGAAAATTGCTTTACATCATTATGAAATGTTTTAAAAACTTAGTTATTCCGTGTTATATTTTATAATCGGACTGTTAAAACGAATAATGCTCCGAAATTGCGTTTTTTTATGAAATATTTATTTCTTTAAAAAACGATTTTATCTTAGTCTATCTTACTATGGATTGTGCAGTAAAACTCGGATTAACACTTCTCCCTCACACAGGGGACTGATATATTGAATTCTCTGAGCGCTCTTATTATAAAATGAAGCAGGGCTTACGAGGGGGCACAGGTTAGGAACTGCTGAGGGGAAAAAAGAACAGCAGATGTTATAATGAAATGGTGAAACAAATGAGTTGTATTTTGCCAGATTTCGATCTAGGATAGGTTATTCATGTTTATCCCCGTGAATGGGAAAACTAAGGGGGTTAAAACACGGGCAATTGTCAGGTCACCTCACGCCCACCGTCGGGTTACCAGAGCTATTGCAGTGTGTTGTATATGACAGAGTCGTTCCTTTAATTTGGTAGAACCCATTAATCCGCTGGGTTCTTCCAGACTAACCGGCCGGACGATCTACCCTTCAAGTGCATTTTCATTTTTGTTTGTTATTAATTGTAACCCTTTACACTACATGTCAGATTAAGTTGGTTTTCCCCACTTGTTGTATAGCATTAAACCACAAGTTGATGGTTGGGTGTGTAATTGCTGGTCTTGTGTGTCCTTTTATGGGGCACATTGCTGACATTGCTTTAACTTCATTTATTATGTTGGGTTGACACATTGGTGGTCTGACAACAGGCAACATTATAAGGGGAGAAAGCGGGAAGGAGGAAAACTGCTCACTAGAATTACGAAAACTGATTTAAACCCTGCTCTAAACACTAATCTTAACCCCAGAATTAACCTTACTCCAACCTTATGTTTAAAACTGACTATTATGTTATTATCTTCATTTTAGTGTGCAGTTTTCCTCCTTACCACTTTCCCTCCTTCTAGTTTTTTCCAACTGTTAGAAATTCCCCAATATACGAACTTCCCTTTTGACTTGTCCCTAATAACCATGTGTAAATTTATATTTCCCTGTCCACTAGGATATAAGCGACTCATCCAGCCATAAAGTACAATGTGTGATTTACCAGTTTCATATTACTTAATTTAATACAGTAGTAAAATATTTACACACAATTCAACTATCCCACACTGGTATTGATACGTCATGTTGTCTAATATTTTCTTTGGTGTATTACTCTGTTTTCTCATCTGAAAGTTAAAAGTTGAAAGTTTTTGCAAATTTATAAGAATGCTGTTAGTCACGTACTACTTGAAAAACTAAACACAAGGAGTTTTGCAGGTCTTGTTAAGATTGGTCCAGCACATGACATTATTCGTGTCTGGCAAGCACCCGACCTTCGGCGACCTTATCCGCGATTATTGCAACCACAACCTGCCTTTGTTAGTTCGCCGTGTGAGAGCGTTGTTAAGATATAACGAGAAGCAAACAGATTTGGCTGAGGCACTGGAAAACAGCAATGTTGAGGGGACAAGTTCTGGGGAATCGGTCACTGCAACTATTAAAGTCACTGCTGAAAGAAGCCAAGAAACGGAACATAATTTAGATTATCCGCTGCTTCCACTGTCCAAGGGAGTGATAATGAGTTTAGGGCAAAAACTAGATTTGATGGTGTCCGCCGCCACCCGTGCCGGCTTGTACAAAGAATAGTTCAATGGCGTTAAATTACATTCTCGGCTTCTCATTATTTCGCATGGTGCAATTTTCATGCCTTTTCACTGTGGCTTAAATTGGTTTCATTCTAGATAAGATATGCATAGTGTACTTTCCATTTATCTGTTATTGTGAAAATTAAGTCGTGCGAATTAAAACTGCCACTTTCGCTGCAAAAGCACAATTGGCTAGCAAATGCTTTTCACTGTCTTTTACTGTAATCAGAAATAGGAACTTTGTGTTTACTTGCCTTTATTAAATACAAGGGATTTTCACTTTGTCGATTCTGGATACCACAGACACAGATTGTTGCTGAAATATAAGATTTCAAATATTAATGAAAAATTACTTGTATTTTATAGAAATGTATGCACTATTGTTTGCTGGCCATTCTGTTTGTTAGGACTAGGGATAGTATAGGGTATTCATGTTTATTTCTGTGAATGGGAAAACCAAGGAAGATAACACAGTAACACACGGGCAATCGTTAGATCACCTCGCGCCCATCGTCGGGTTACCGGAGCTATTTCAGTGTGTGGTTTATGATAGACACGTTCCTTCAATTTGGTAGAACCCATTAATTTGCTGGGGTCAGGCAATGTCCGTAAAGTGCCTTGCTCAAGGACACAACCGATTAGCTGGCAACCAGTTTCGCCCCTGCAACCATTCAACTTTAATTTTTTATAAGATATCATTCTTATTAAAGCGGGTTATGTATAGACAAAAAATACGTTAAATGTGCTGCGATCTCGTGCCTTACTCCGGGAGTTTTATACTTGAATATATTTAAAAAGTTTCCCTAACAGGTTATATTTCTACAATTCCTCTTCTAAAATCGCCGCGATGTTTAAAGAACCAAAACAATATTCTTTAAATACGATGTGACATGGGTAAAATTGTTTCTTCGGCAAGCTGGAATGTAGGGCATTTCGTAACGTAATAAAATTGTTACTAGACTCTGTCTCCTATTTCTAAACAAATGCCAATGTTTTAACTATAACATAGTTTATTGGGCTAAAAATTAAATGCAAATAAGTAGGCTACGGCGAGGAATTAATACCAGTGAGTAAAGCATAAATAATGTTTATAGATTTACTGATATTTAAACCTTGTTGTTACAGACGCCAACAAAATTAGTGCCAGACCAATCACAAATATCATCGCAATGGACAATTGTGGAAACAAGGTTATCAGACCATTGGCTGTGGGATCATCCTTTGCGTTACCCTTCTATAGTCAAAGAAAAATAATTTGTATAACCTGTCCAGCGTAGTTTTGTTCATGATCATAAGGCAAACCTAAACCAAATTAAAATTCTGGCCGAATAGCTTGGTGGGTTAGACGCTTTTCGGACGATGGGTGGAATAATCGAAGCAACTTGGAGGATGTCGATTGAATCATTTGCCTTTAAATGTGTAAAGAAAATACATAAACCCTGAACCAAGTGGAATAATAGGTTCTACTAAATCTAAAGGAACTTCCTAATCATATACAACACACTGCAATAGCTCCGGTAACCGGACTGGGCGCGAGATAATCTGAACATTAGCAGTGTAAGAAGTACCATTTTTTCGCATTTATGACGATAAAATATGAATATCCTATCACTAAAATGAAATTAAAAAAAAGATTATGTTACATTTAACGTAAATTAATATTAGAACCGTATTAGAAATCGTGTTTGTATGTTATCGGTTTTATCAGATACTGACCGGAAAGTTTCGAACAAGATTGTTACGCACCACTTCTAAACTACATTTAACTAACCGCACTGCGTCGCAATGGTTCTTCCAAAGACCCGACTGTGATACAGAAGTTTCGCTTATCTTGTTTGTTGAACCTGTCCTTTTAAAAATGGATTTCGGTTGCCAATAAATACAAGCAATGTATATTACAATGCTTCACTTGTCCTTTGTGCTTAGACTGTGGCGCATTTCATAAAGTAAGTCAGCGTAACAAGCCGGTAAAGTGTCGGGTCGGGTGGCATTTAAAAGATGATAGGTTTGCCAAATAAGGGCGATATGCACGAGCGATCTCATGTCTGAACTAACTTTAGCTGTTGAGCAAAGGAAAAGCTGAGTTGCTGTTTGCACCGTCCGCTGTATTTGAGATAGGTAGCTTAAACATGCTAGTTAGTAAGGAAGCTAGGGTGACATTTTAAAAACTTGTTAACCGTGGTGTGTTTTGGATACTGTAATTAGTGTTCGGAACTGGACATTTGGAAGTTTTGATCTCGCTGTTGAATGTTTGACTGCTTGATGCTTTCTGTCAAAACACTAAAACTGTTACCTAAGCTGGTCTTCAGACATTTATTTTAAATCCACCAAGTTTATAAGGTGTCGCAGTAGAACGTTCATGTTTACATTTGAGTAATGCCTGCAAATCTACTTAACGCAAAGGTAAACTTTTAACCAGACGATCGGTTGTAACAGACAATTTGCAATTTCAGCGATAGAGGAGAAAGGCTTTACTGCTTGCCGGCGTCTTAGCACTCTGGGCATAATGCAAGTTTATATCTGAAAACATCTACATTTGTATAAAAGCCTTACTCACACCTTTAAGGATATATTAAGCTAGACGAAAAGGCTATTTTATAACAGTTGTGTCTAATCATTCAAGACGTACGAATAAATTTATATTGGCTTCTGTTATAGGTCAGGATCTGCAAAGCAATGTTACCATAATACAGAAAAGAAAACAACAGAGTTACCGTTTATATGCATAAAACCGAAAAGTTGCAATTCCTTAATTTTCAGTTGAAATTAGTAAAAATTCATCAGTTTAAAAGCCTAGTGCTGCATTTTTAATAGTTAGGCTTATTGGTACTATTTAATTAAGGAAACTAATTCAGTTACAGCCTAACTTTACCGTTTTAAAATATAGGCTATGAAATGAAATAATTATTTTACCAGTACAGTACAAAAGTACAGCGTATAGGTTATTTTGTTTATTCTCTGATTTACTAACTACACCTTGTTTATTTTGAGTTGCTGTTGTGTTTTGCACAAAATATATGCAATATTTACAGTTTAAAGCCAGAATGCTATTTAGAACTAATTGCCTTTTGTAACATTAACTTAATTGATTGAATCAGGCATAGTATTGCTGCACATTATGAAATTATTTCAATTGTTGCAACAGTATTGCACAATATTAGGTAAAAAAACTGTCATTGTTATATTCTTTTCCCTCACTTTTATTTTTTACTTTATGTTATTTAAATTGATAATTTAGTGAATAAATAAATATAGTTTTATTGTAAGTTTTAACGGTGCCAGATATATTTGTACATTATATTAATCTCGAATATTATTAATTGTCATCGTCTGGCCTTTTGTGCAATGATGTCATTCAGCACATTATTACTTCATGATACTATTTAATGTATTATGATATCGCCTAAAGTATAAACATGTAATTATTGTAATCTCTTTGGCCAATAAATATGTGCGGCAAGATTTAATTAATCTTTGTGTGTGTGGTTTGATTCTCTACAGGTTGTAGGTAGTGTCTTAGGATAAACATTGGTCTAAGGGTTGATAGGTTTTGTCAGCAGAGCCCTGTTTAGCTCTGTCTAGCTGATTCTTCAGTGCTTGAATGGATCAGATCATAACACATCAACTCCCTACATTGGATACTGGAAGTTGCCGAGATCGTAATTTGTTAATGAATTTTTTGCGGACAGTTGAAGTGGTCAGTACCATATGGGTGTTTGTTTGTTAGATATAGCATAATGGTTTCTCCAAAAAAAATTTTCTACACATATATAACCACTATACCTACCACTCTACCAGTATACATTATTTACCAATACCCTTACTTACATACCAGTGCCAGTTTGGTTTATTTAAGTAATTTTTTTCTACCATTACCGTATGTCTTATATATGTTGTTGTTTTTTCCAAACTAGTCTTAGCACAAAAAAATAGGTTTTATCTTAAGTTTTATATATGTCAAGCTACATACTTCAATTTATTTTTAATTTATGTCTTTCATCTGTTATATCAGGGTATAAAGAAAATTCATCTTGAATACAATCAGTCTTGCCCTAGCTGTCAACCACATAACTTCAATATCAAGAGTTGTCAACACGAGACCCTGCATAGGTAAGCCTTTAAGATGCATGTATTTTAGGTATATTACAAGTTAAATTACCTTTAATCCTCCGGAAATAAATGACTCATAATTACTTCCAAGTAAACCCACATGTCTATTCTTCCTCTTGGTAGATTTAGCACATATGTTTTAACAATAACTTTTAATGTTATTTGCAGCAATGTGGTCAGTGTATTCAATGCACATTATATACCGGTATTATATATATAGCCCAAACATACGTATAATGTAATAAAATGATATCAATGATTTCCATGTTGTATTTATTAGCCTTTTGTATTGGCAGTGAGAAAACAATTACTTATAGACTACTTGTATATATAGTTAAAATACATGCCATACGAATGGATATTTTTTATAGTTCTCGTGTACCTTTAAAATAACCATCAATATGTATGTTTAACTCTTTCTTACCTCAGCTTACCAATGCGTGGGTTCAATGAGAGTACCGATACCGGTAACTTCATACCGCTAAAAAAGAACGAGGGGTCACCCTTGAGCAAGAAAAAGAACTTTCAAACGAGCAACGAAGATGGCTCTGTGTCGCCACCCCATGGTGGAAAAAAGAGGCGGGAAAATTTGAATGTTCATCGGCCGAAACTAATATTGGGTCATTACCCCCATTCAGCTGGTGCTCCGTGGGTGGTCAGGAACTATTGTCCTGGAATGGTCGGGTAAGTTTGTAGCTGAAGTTGAATATCGGGTGCCTCTAAATACTACAGGATCGCTTGGAGCGCTTGGATTAGTGGAAAGTAATTCTAACCCTGTCCCAAACACTAATCTCAACCCCAGAACTAACTTTAACCTCAACCCTAACATTGATATCATTTGTAATTACGAAGTATAGTAAGCAATCCAAGCGCTTTATGCGGTCCAAGCGATCCTGTAGTATTTAGAGGTACCGCCAATATCTGCTTGTGCGTTGAAGATTATGGATCTTTTACTCTAAACTTTCAACATAGCCTGCACGAAGAAATTGAAGATTTCTATAACTTCATGAGGCCGACGGAGACAGAACGAAGAATGAGGGAACATGTCATCAAATCTGTTGAAGACGTCGTCAAATCACTCTGGCCAACATGCAAGGTACAGTCTATAGTTCTTAAGATTAAATTTCCGATATTAGATATTTTATTTACAAAGTAGGTCTTGTAAAACTGAATCGCTAATTGGCCGCAGACTATACTATGTCTTTTTGTTGTATATATTCCAAGAAGTTAAAATACTTTAAGTTACAAAACTTTTTTTGTGGTGAAATCTATTATAGTTTTTTGTTTTCATTTTACACTAAGTTTTTTGTACAAAATTCAAATAGCTGCCTGATTTGGTAAGAACTGACATTGAACATGATATAACTTCTCTTTATATGTTAGTTGGATGTGTTTGGAAGCTTCTGTACAAATCTATACCTCCCCACAAGGTAAGCAAATGTTTTTCTACATACCTATGTGTAAAACCAGGTGCAATTGGGTCTTATAAAGGTGTTGGTAAATAATTAGAGCAATGTAAATTTTCATGTTTAACAAGCTATTAAATGTATTTTAATTTCCAAGTGTGTGTGCCTTGTTCTTAATATTTACATTTCATACGTACATACATTTCACCTTGCCCTTTTGTACATGAGGTTAGATATTATGTGTGTATGTTGGCTGTGAATTGCCGCTAAACACCGCGCCATTACTAACAGTGACATTGACATTGCCTTGTTTGGACAATGGGAGAATCTGCCGCTGTGGACACTTACTGAAGCCCTAATTAAGAATGAGCTTGTGGAAAGTGGATCGGAAAAGGTTTTGGATCGTGCAGCTGTGAGTTCTCTAATTAATTTCAAATTGTCTATGAGATTAAGCTTCATAAAGCAGGATTAGTGGTAATTAAAGACGATTCATACGGTAATTAGAGACACCTTAATCTTTTGTATGACTGTTGTTGTTGTATACTCATTTTTTATCAAGAGTTTTAACCATTAGTTGTTTAAGTTTTTTCTAATAATGTATTTTTCACTATGTATATTTGTAACGCAGTTTCACAAAAATCTTAAACTTAAATTCAGTGTAACAAAGTAATTAGCTGTGCAAGCACATTGGTAAAAAATGCAGTTTTAGGAAGAAAATATAAATGCCTAATAATAACAATGCTATTAACCTTTATTCAAGAAATAAACATATTTTTCTCCAACTTCAGGTGCCAATAATCAAGTTTCAACACAAAGGAACGTTGATCAAAGTTGATATAAGTTTCAACATACGCAGCGGCGTGCAAAGCGTGGACCTGATTAAGGTAATTTTCCACTAGGCAGTGTTACGCAATAAATTTGTGCAGTGCTGCACAGGATTAAAACCCCTGTTATTGTAAATTTTTCTTTTTAATAAAATTTGTTTTCATTTTTACGTTTTTATGGAAATGTAACATAGATTTAACTTTTATTTTTAAGATACTATTTAGGAATACCGCATCACTGGTGGTTTGGTTCGATGACATTTACTTTGTGGTTTATTTATAGTACGTTATGACACTGCATTGAAATGAATATGGTGTGTTGTTGTAAATTGGTGCCTCAGGCAAGTCTTATTGTACACATAGGTCAATCCACGCAAACGTAAATAAACGGTCTTCGAGTTAACACGAATTTTGTCATTTATTTAACGGACTTTGACACGAATTTTGTCATTTATTTGACTGACTTTGACACGAATTTTGTCATTTATTCTTCTAGGACTTCATGAAGAAGTACCCGGTGCTGCCAAAGTTGATTTTTGTCCTCAAACAATTCCTCCTGGTGCGTGAGCTAAATGAAGTGTGGACCGGCGGAGTCAGTTCCTATTCGCTTATTTTGATGGCGATAAGCTTCTTGCAGGTTGGTAACTCTATGCTCAGCTGATATTTGATAGAGGCCACATAACCGCACTTAAAACATTTCTACATTTGCTCATATCTGTGTTTAAAGTAGTATCAGAATCATACTTGATAAATATTCTTTTTATGTGCATCATGTCCATTTGTATACAGTGATTTATGTTAGTAGTAAACTAGCACAGTGCGCCGACAAAAATGACCAGTCACACCATTGACTCGCTTAAACATATTTTATACCGGTGACTAGTGATTTAAAAATGTTTGTACAACTGACAGATTTAATTAAAATCTTTTTTATGATGCCTTGCTTAAATGCTTACCATGGGACAATATGTGCTAAACTAACCTGTGTGAATGGACGGGTGCAAACTGCATCGGGTGCTGCGTCATAAATTGCATCCCTGATACCTATAATATGGACACAATTTTTTTTTCAAAACTCAAATTAAGCATGCTGTACCAGTACCAGCATATAATTTTTTTTAAACCCTGAAAAAATACCACGTTTTTCAATTCTACCCCAACAAAAAATAAGTTTCCCCTTAATTCCACCCCTGGCAAAGTACCAGGTTTATTCCTTAGCTTCCCCCCCCGCAAAATGCCAAGTTTACCCCAATTCCACCCCTGGCAAAGTGCCACGTTTACCCCAATTACACCTCTGGCAAAGTGCCACGTTTACCTCATCTCCACCCTTGGAAAAACGCCAAATTTACCCCAATTCCACCCCTGACAAAAACGCAAAGTTTAGCCCCCTAATGACCCAACCTACCCGCCCATAGCTTCACCCACGAAACGACAGCAGAGACGCAAGTTGTAACCTCGGAGTTCTGCTCATCGAGTTCTTCGAGTTGTACGGACGATTCTTCAACTACCACTCAACCTGCATCAGGGTCAAGAACGGTGGCAGATACATCACAAAAGAAGAGGTACCATTTCTTATTCCATTTGCTCGCTTTGTCAAGTTTCAAAACCAAGTCTTGGTTAATTTTTGTAGTTGTGCACTTAGTTGGTTTTTGTAGCACGGTTTCAATTGTGACCAATTTATGTACATATCAAACAAAAGGGCGTTCAGTTACTGCCAAAAGCTTAGTCTTTGTAGGTTTACCATTGTAGGTTTTTTTTCTGTCGCTTTTGAATAATATTAAATTGAAATCGATTTTATTTTTGGGGGAGATTTCAGTGGATTATAAATTTGAACAGACATATTAATTACCGAACATAAGTTTGCCAGTTAATACATTGTTTACTGTTTTCTGATTAATTTACCATAATCAGAATTTGTGCACAGGCATAGTTAGAGTTTTATCGTGTAGATTTAAGTCTGTGTTACAATACAAATAAGTACAATAAAACTTTATTAAACAACACTTTTTTATCCAGTTTTTTTAAATAATTTATTTTTTAAGTAAAACAAAAAATGCGCCTAATTTAGTTTGTGTAAAACAAAACGTGTATTTAATTTAAGTGAAAAAAAAATGTGTGTTTTATTTAAATTGTGTGAAACAAAACGTGTATTTAATTTAGGTGAAAAAAATGTGTGTTTTATTTAATTTTGTGAAACGAAACGTGTATTTAATTTAGGTGAAAAAAATGTGTGTTTTATTTAATTTTGTGAAACAAAACGTGTACTTTTTCAACAGTTTTGTTAACCAGATGGACAATTTTATCGTGTTTTATCACATAGATTTGAGTCTGGGTTACAATACAAAAAAGTACGATAAAACTTTAATAAACAACACTTTTTTATCCAATTGTTTGAAATAATTTTTTTTGAAGTAAACCAAAATATGAACTTAATTAAGTGAAAAAAATATGTGTTTTTCTTAATTTGTGTGAAACAAAACGTGTACTTTTTCAACAGTTCCGCAACCAGATGGACAATGGCTGCCAGCCCGCTTTGTTATCGATAGAGGACCCTCTCACCTTAGGTAGGTATCTGTTACATAATAAACCTGATTTGTAAGCTATCTGACACCATAGAACACCGGAGTAATCGAGCCACTACAATTAACAACACCGTAACCTGTTTATGTCTTGGAGGTTTATTTACAACTGTACGATGTAGAGTTACCTGTTTTAAGCCCGTTTGTAGACTTTCAAAGTTTTGCAATACTCCTAAAATCCAAAGGGTTTGATTCTACCCCAAAGTTTAAAGTTTCTTGTCCATTTTAAATCTTCATATTTGAGTTTACAATTTGAACTTTAAAACTATTGTGCAATTTAAATGTTAAAAATATTTGATTGTGCAATTTGAATGTTAAAAATATTTGAGTGTGCAATTTGAATGTTAAAAATATTTGGGTGTGCATTTGGAACGTTGAAAACATTCTTTTTATTCTTCTTTCCAAGTGCTGTGCTTTTCAACTAACCCTCCATTGTTACAGGCAACGATTTAGGTCGAGGATCGTATGCTGTTATGCAGGTGAAGCAAGCATTCGAGCACGCTTTGCGCGTTTTGACCAACGCCATCCACTATTTCTGCAACAACAGAATCCAGGCCAGGTATTGTGGTATTATGTTTATTTTTTTTAATATTTTAAGTTGGTCTTTATTCAATTTCAGCTCTATATGTAAGTTAAAATACAGAATTAACAATTTAAAATTGAACCTAAAATATTGCACTGTGTTATGAACTAAAGTGTGAATATGACACATTCTAGAATAATTAAACAGTCTAAATACATTTTAACCAGGTTTAAACTAAGTTATCCATTATTTTCAGCCTCCTCTCACAAATTGTGAACGTACCCGACGATATAGTGTTGCATAGAAGATTAGCTTGCGATAGGTGGAGAGAATACATCGAGCCCAACCTGGCCGTGGGTACGTACTTTGTTTGTACAGCCCTTTGTAAACGGTAGCGACATATACAACTCAATTCTAACCTTTGTTATTAGTGATACGCTCCACTAGGTTTTTCTGAACATAAACTTGAACTGCTGATCTCAAAAAAAGAAGTTGATTTTATTTTTATCGCTAATTTTCCCGTTTGAGGTTGGTTAACTTGTAAAATTCCACACAACATCCAATGTACACAGAGTTTCCCTTTGTTTACTTTTCCGTGTTGTTTAATCATCCACCACCGGTCACACCCTTAGAAAAGTTCATAACATGCTTGCCAACATTAAGTACTGGCCATTTACCATTGATGTTTTCACATGATGGTTTACCATTGATGTTTTCACATGATGGTTTACGTTTGATGTTTTCACATGATGTTTTACAATTGATGTTTTTACATGATGTTTTATGATTGATGTTTTTACACAGATACAAACACGATATCCCACCAGCCGAGTGGATATTGTTCTACATCCTCACGCTGCAGCTCAGGTTGGTTCAAACTTTAATCAACAATCAGTTTAAAATGGTTTAAATGTCCAATAGTGCAGGGCAACACTACTTTATTTGGTAGCAAAAGTTTGTATTTTTTGTGGTAGAGAAAAGGTAATTATAAGAAGTATTGAAATTCTGATAACTGTTAACTTATCATAAAATAAATGTGTAAAAAGTAGGATTGATTTGATTGAAAATAGAATAAATTATCATTTCTACACATATTAACATAAAAAGTATTATATTATTTGTACATCTCTAACTTTTTTTAATTTCCATATTAAACTGAACATTGTACCAGGTCAAATAAAAACTCTTTAATTTTTTTTTATAATTTCCATATTAAACTGAACATTGTACAAATGTACAATGTCGATTAAAAACAAATGAAAACTTTCCAGATTCGAGTTCAGACGCTCCAATCGACACAAGGAGCTACTTGTCGTCCGAAAGTTCATCTTCTTCCTCCTTGACCACTGACTCCGTGAGTTTTCTTTATGAATAAGGATCGTCTATTTTAGAAACTTTTTTACTTTATTTAATATTTCACGCTACCTTTAAATACTACGGGATCGCTTGGA
>CH003266.1:909673-934050 GCA_000149265.1 Ciona savignyi
CATTCCAATGTTCGTAGTGTGTTTTTTGATTTTGTTCGCGCACATTTAATTCAACCTGTCTTCCTTCAACAAGTGAAAAACAGTTTTCATGAGAAGTCCCAAGAACTTAATATTTTTGTTGTCATCGCACTTTAAGCAGGCTCTGTTTGCCTTCAGGTTAAGTCACCCACATGGTTCATTTGTTTTACGTTTTTCCTTTTGTGAGTTTTTCTCGTGGCCGGGGTTATAGTTGGCAAAGTATTCTCCGTGCCACTTGACACACTGTTTTATTTGCATCAACTTTTAAACCCCTTCTTTTTCCTGTGTATTCTCAAATCAGCTGTTAGCAATCTGAACGTTGCTGCATTTTCATTTCGCACTGGGGCCTTTTCACACGCTAACATCACATAAAATATTTTTAGCAACTCGTCGATGGGATTTTATTTCTCTGCTCTGTGTTTTGTGTATGGATTAAGACCTATCATGCACAAGCAGTTTTTACCATTTTATCACTGTTTAAAGTGCGTTCTATTCGAGCTGGCATGGCGTGACAGTGGAACCACATTGATAAAGCATGACCGAAGTTTCCAAAAACGTCCAAAAACGAAGTTATTTGTAAGCCAGCAGCATTCCAAAGGTGGATTTTACCAGGATGCGAATGACCCAGGCTGTGCTGTGGAAAGTGTATATAATTTGGTGCCTTGTGCCAGTGCTCTCTCTTTCATCCAATTACCTGTATTTTTTGTATATATTTTATGTTGACTGCTTTTTGAAATTGAAAAAAATGCCAAAAATTTTCTCAAAAAAGATTAAAAAATCTGGTGATTGGATGTTTAGGTTTTGTTGATGCCAATATTTAGCGTTATTTCTCTGCTGCCTACTTAACCTGCTTTATGTTTCTTTGCTACAATGCTGTATGTTTACAAAACACTTAAAAAAGTTCAAAATACAAAACCGATAAAAATTTACAAAAATAAATTAAAAAACCAGAAAAAATGTGTCGATTTATTGAAAGGTTTAGTGTTTTAAGGAGTTTGGTCCAAATCTAGCAAAAAAGGGGCTTAACATGGTTTATTGAAAAGATATAAAAACTACAAAAACCACAACAGTTCGCATATATAAATATAATAACATACAGAGCAGCAAGCTTTTGCAATTTCCTTCACACATTTTTACAGCAGCAGATATTAAAATGATTGATGTTTTTCCTATTAAGGATGTTTTAGCAGCGCAGTTTAAGACATTAAATTTTACTTCCGTCGGTTTTCAATTGAGGCACAAAACTTCATGAATTCAATCAAAGACTTGGAACAGTGGTATTCGCTACAACTAACTCTAACCTAACAACAACGAGTATAGGAACACAATACGCCGAATAGCAGCTGAAAATTATCGGACAGTTGGCGCGAGTGCGTCAGAGAGATTACGACGGAGACACGGAGTTCCTTGTTGTGCCTTCTTGCTTGGTTTCTTTAGTGGCCCAGGCGGCGACTTTTGTTTGTTTAGTTTACCACTTCCATCCTTCCAAATGTGCGATATCTTGCTTTTTACCTGATATTACAAACAAATTAAAAAAATATTAATGTAAAGGAGAATTAACATATAGAATGCTAAAGCTGCATAAAAAAACCCTTTTCTATGCAATTTGACGATTGCCCGTGTGATCATTTTCCCATTAACTGGGATAAACATGAACATAGCAGTATGCCAGTATTATGTCTAGAACAAATATTATTAAACTTGTATCAGTTTACCTGCTTAACTGGTTGCTTCCCTTTCATGGTTTCCATTCTAAAATTAAACAAACAGTCAACTTTTAAAAATGTGAAAATAAAGTTGCCTAATTTGTATGGCCAGTTAGTCTGGCGAATAAGTGTGTCTTTGGGCAAGGCACTTAAACTGGTGGCTGGCTAGATGGTTGTGTCCTCGGCAACGCATTTTACGGACATTGCCTGGACCCAGAAGATTAATGGGTTCTACCAAATAATTTTTACCATAAACTCAGTATACATATAAGTAGCCAAGTAAGGCTGCTTACTGTGACAGCACACTTAAATGTGGGGTCGCAACTTAAGTCGAAGCAAGTAGCAAATGGTGCTATTTAAATTCTAAATTTAGTCAGACTAACAGAAATTCCCCCAAGATTTGTGTAACACTGTAATTCTTTCCTTGTGCCTGTGATTATTAGCATGCGCCTTGCTTCCTTTTTAACGTGAACTAATTAGTGTTATCACGTGTTTTCGCCTTTCCATCTTACGTTGTGTGTTAACGATATAGCCTTTTTGGTGCAGTTGTAATTTGGACGATAAGCAATCGGTTGTATCCTGCTGTGGTTTTACGAATATATGATTGTGCACAAACTACATGTCTTATACACATACCCTAGAATTGTTACATTCGCACTTACTTTTCCTGCTTCTTTCGTTGCATAGACTTGATGGTGGCGGCTGATAGCTTGGGTGGTTTGCGCAGATCAATTGTGCACGGCTGGTGAGAGGATTGGGATAAGTTGGTCGTTGGTCGCTAGCTAGTTGGTTGTGTCCTTGGGCAAGGCACTTTACGGACATTGACTGAACCCAGCGGATTAATGGGTCATCTTCGATTTGTAGTATCACTAGAACTGCCATTTTTTGTGTGTTTGCTACTCGACAGCAGCACACAGTTAAACAGGGGAGCACTGTAATACTCCTCATGCCCACATTCAAGCACAGTAATACACCTCATACCCACATTCAAGCACAGTAATACATCTCATGCCCACAACCGAGCACAGTAATACACCACATGTACAAATTCACCATCAAATACTGCAACCAAGGTTGGTGCTGTTTATACTCAATTGATAATTCCACTGACCTTGGATTTTACGTCGATAATTCTCGATTGCGAAATGATTTCCATTCTTTCTTCCATGGAAGTCGCGAAGAACGTGTCATGCAAATCATACATTGCTGCTTGGAGCTGCGAACAATGGCTCTATGTTTAGTTTATTCATTTTTTGCCCCAGTTTTTAAAAATGAGAACAATGCCTCCATGTTAATAGGGATTTCCTTATCCGAATAAGTTTAGTAATAACAAAATATTCTAAAATTGAATTTTCTCTCTAAGATATCTCTAAGAGAACAATGGATTCATGTTTAGTTTAGTTTATTCATTTTTTTGCCCCAAATAGTTATTTCAAATAGTTATGGGTCCCATTTGGAAAAATGGGACACATATTGTTTTTGTCCGTTTTTTTTTTTTCTTTTTTTTTTTTTTTTTTTTTCTTTTTTTTTTTCCTCAAACGCTTGACAGGCATGGCTTGTGGCAACGACATCTACCAAAAGGGTAATGGAATCGCAATAAAACTTTGTCGTGTGTTAAATCACATGGTCTAGATGTGCACGGATCAAAATTTTGCGGAATATACTGAGGGGAATTCCCCTGGGAGGTGAAAAACCAAAACGGTATCTTTTTTTAAAAAAATAGCTTTCTTGGGCATAGCGCTTGAACGGCTAATCCAATTTTAATTAAATTTGGTAAACTGTAAGGGCATCAGCCACTGATATACCATTTACAAGAATTAAAAAAATTACCCAGGGAAATACCCTAAAAATAAGATTTTGTTTTCAAATCATGATTGTGGCAGGCATTGGTTGTGGCACCGACATCTACCAGAAGGAGTAATGGAATTGCAATAAAACTTTGTCATTTGTTAGACAACATGGTCTAGATATGCAGAAACCAATATTATTGGTAATATACTCAGGGGAATTCCCCTGGTAGGTGAAAAACCAAAACGGTATTTTTTTTAAAAAAAAAGAGCGTTTTTGGGCAGAGCGCTTAAACGGCTACTCCAATTTCATTTAAATTTGGTAAACTGTAAGTGCATTAGTCAATGATATAACACTTAAAAGAATTTAAAAAATTACATAGGGAAATACCCTAAAAATAAGATTTTGTTTTCAAATCATGATTGTGACAGGCATGGGTTGTGGCACCGACATCTACCAGAAGGAGTAATGGAATTACAATGAAACTTTGTCATTTGTTAGAAAACATGGTCTAGATATGCAGAAACCAAAATTTTGGGTAATATATCTAGGGGAATTCCCCTGAGACGTTAATAACCAAAACGGTATTTTTTTCTAAAAAATAGCTTTTTTGCGCATATCGCTTAAACGGCAGCTCCAATTTGAATTAGATTTGGTAAAATGTTAGACATTTAAACACTCTTCCAATTAAAA
Source organism: Ciona savignyi (assembly GCA_000149265.1). Taxonomy (NCBI): domain Eukaryota; kingdom Metazoa; phylum Chordata; class Ascidiacea; order Phlebobranchia; family Cionidae; genus Ciona; species Ciona savignyi. The sequence continues at coordinate 913,879 of CH003266.1, forward strand.
AAAAATCATTTATTAGGGTATTTCCTTTAAAAACGCAGATATTTTCCTGAATTATGATTGTGACAGGCATGCCATATCGTACAAACATCCTTAACAATGAGTCGACAAATCAGACAAGGAATTGACTAATCAGAATAAAACATTAAGAATAGTTATACAACATAACCCACATAGGTAAAAACAGAAACATACGTAATAAACCCAGTAGAAACTTATCTAATAAACCCAGTAATTCCCTAAAACCACGAAAAACGCTTAAAAGAAAGCTTTTATTTAAAACATTTGTGGTGAAATGTTCGTAAATCTAACACGATTGTTCTTTTTTTATCTACACATGGAGAAGAAGTTTGGTTTGATAACTATGGGACCCATGCGTTTATGCTTGCAGAAACAAACTACATACTCAGTGTATAAAATACAAAATGTGGTTAGGGACCCTGTATAGCATGAAATATGGCATACAACATGTGTTTTACAAATGGTGGTGGTTAAACACGTGGTTGACACTCTCTAGTTTTATTTTAGTTTTTTTTTAAATGGCAAAAGAATATAATCACGACACAGGTACGAGAAAAACTGGCAAAACGAACAGTCGTTAAACATGTTAATAAGGATTTCCCTATATGGATAAGTTTGGATTCCAGAATAGAATTTCCTCTGTAAGACACAAACAGCAAGCATAATGTTTTTCGGGTATTAATTGAATGAAGAAAAAAAGATTTTCTATACGTTTGATAAAATAATTGTAGGTTTTATACATTGCTGCTTGGAGCTGGGAATAATGGCTTCATGTTTAGTTTAGTTTATTCATTTTGTTGCCCCAGTTTTTAAAAATGGCAAACGAATATAATCACAACACAGGACGGAAAAACACAGCAAAACGAACAGTTCTTAAAACATGTTAATATGGATTTCCTTACCCGGATAAGTTTAGATTCTAGAATTATTTGAGAATCAATAATCTAGACACTGTCCTAATAAAAACGACCTTCTGATAAAAAAATGTAAAATATTATTTAAAAATCAAGGTAATTATATTCGCTAACTGTAAGCCAAAGCAATTCAGATTTATAAATTTTGTTCGATGGCAGCAGTGATTTAAGCACTCCCGATGGGAAATTACCTGAAGGAAGAGTCGGTCAAGAAAAGTTTCATCCTGACGAACTGCCTCCTCACTCTCATTTGAACGAGTGGAATTACCAAGTTCTTCGCATTTGACTGACAATATCGTTCGACTTGTGTCCTGCAACATGATGTACGACCGTTAGTCTGGCGGTTAAGTGCGGCGCCTTTCAATCAGTTGCAGGTGCGAAACTGATCGCTAGCTAGTGGGTTGTGTCCTTGGGCAAGGGACTTTACGGACATTGTCTGAACCTAGTGGATTAATGGGTTCTACCAAATTAAAGGAACGTGTTTATCATATTTAACACACTAACCCAACGGTGGGCGCGTAGTGATCTGACGATTGCCCGTGTGTTAACCCCCTTGGTTTTCATATTCACGGGATAAACACGAATATCCTATCCTATCCTCACATGACAAGAATTAGTTGTTGGAAGTACTAGAGAAATGAAAAGAATTCATACAGGCATGTTTATCCATCCTGAGTCTTAGGCGATAAGAGTTGCATATTAGAGTAACAGGGTCTTTGTGGTCTGCATTTCTGCCCTGGGGTGTAACCACAAACCCACATTTTTAGAGGAAATTAGATTTGCTGCCTTTCCAATAGTTTTATGACCCAATTAGTGGTGCATAACCAACAATATGTAATTTTATTACATTTGGCCAATTTTCAATATTCATACAGGGAAAGTCATGGCCCACAGTGGTAACTTAATGAAACTAAATTTATTTTTAATAAAGTTGCAAAAGCAGTCGGTGAATAATACTTACACCCTTTTTGCAAAGTTTACTTTCTTTTGCCCCAAAGAGTAGAAATTCAATATATACACATAAATTCGGTCTCCCTAATTTAATGGCAAAACTGAAGCGGGCCTTGAATAATTGATGCGCACGTACCCGTATGGTTTGCATTATCACTTGGACAGGTCGCGACCTTAATAGACTTCTCGTTAGGTGTCCTTTGATCAACGCGCTCAATTTGCAAAACTTCTTGTGCAAACCCTCTGAGATCTTGGTGGGAATATTAATAAAGTTAAGATGTTTTGAAATAAAATTGAAATTTAAAAACATTGATCAACAATAGGATAAAAGCTACAATAGAAGTATGGCAAGAATAACTTTTTAAATGGTGAACAAAATCATGGGCCTAAAATTCAAATACAGATTGTTTTAAATGGTGAACAAAATAATGGGCCTAAAATTCAAATTCGAACTATCACAAATTTTAAGGTCCGGCCGGTTAGTCTGGCGGTTAAGTGCATCGCCTTTCAATCGAAAGGTAGCAAGGCACTTAAGGACATTGCCTGAACCCAGCGAAATAATGGGTTCTACCAATAGCTCCGGTAATCCGACGATGGGCGCGAGGTGATCTGACGATTGCCCGTGTGTTAACCCCCTTGGTTATTCCATTCACGGGGATAAACATGAACATACTATTCTAATCCTATCCTATCAGTACGTTGATAGTAATAGCCATCAAAAAAGATGCAAATGACAGTAACACACAATAACTTTCCACTAAACAACCTCTTTGTTGTTCTTGTTCTGCAGAGCTGGTTTCATACCAACTTCCATGTCTTGTAGCCTCATATTTGTAATCGCTTCTACCGACATTGTCAGGTGGGGTTTGCTTTTTAACAATTCCTGTTCCAAGCAAAACAAGTCATTTAATCTGGGTCACAACCACAAGGCTAAAATTCCTAATAATCCCTAACTGACCAAATGTGTTAAGTGTAAAACAAAGTTTTTACCATTCCAAACTACGATTTATGCATTAGATTTTATTGTTGTTAATATTGGGGGTTAACGAAAAACAGTGGGAGTACTATTGTTGATCTACTTAAAGTTTAATTGCTGTAGTTTCTTAATTTCACCTTCTAGTATTAACTTAACCGTGCTTTAACTTATAAAGACAATAATATTTTTAATTAGTTATCTTGCTGACATCACTTTTATTATTATTTATACAAAAAAATAATAAACAACATATCAATCAATGTCGCACTTTTTGAAGCATGTGCAATTGAAGTTCGTGTTGCTTTTGCAATGCCATCAATTCATTCTTGTGTTGTTCTTCTAGCATCTGGCAATATTCATTGACTTTCACTCCATCTATAAATCCGATATAATATAAAGTTAAACCACTGCCAAGTGAAAATCGACTGGTTTTTAAGTCAAACAGAGAACGGTTCAAATTTGGAACATATTTTTCTTTTTTATTTTTGTTAAAATTTGGAACATATTTTTCTTTTTTATTTTTGTTAAAATTTGGAACATATTTTTTTTTCTTCTATTTTTGTTAAAATTTAGGAACATATTTTTCTTTTCTATTTTTGTTAAAATTTGGAAGATATTTATTTTTTTGTTAAAATTTGGAACATATTTTTCTCCGAGTAAAATAAATTTGTATGAAAACAAAAGAAAGTGAGAAAAAGGGAAAAAAAATGATAAAAAACCTTTAGGTTTGGTAGCCGTTCGCTTATTGCAACTACTGGGCACTGAAGTGTGACTTTCTTCAGAATCCGACGGCATTTCTAATCTCCGCTTGACATCCCGGCAAAATATGCTGCTCTCAGTGGTTTCCGAGCCTCGTTCGTCATCAGCTTCCACCGAATATATCCTGATAGGTGGTCAGAATTTAAACAATACGGATTATTTTTGAGAATTTCAAACTTACTAATGTTAGAATTTGAAACTTACTGCTTATTTTTACCATTAATTTTAGATTTTGCTTAAATTTAGCACTTTAATTATAAAAAAAGATTAGATTTTGTTTTTTTTATGAAAAGCCCATATTCGGGTTACCAGAGCTATTGCAGTGTGTTGTATATGAAAGACACGTTCCTTTAATTTGGTAGAACCCATTAATCCACTGGGTTCAGGCAATGTTTGTAAAGTGCCTTGCCCAATGACACAACCAACTAGCTAGCGAACAATTTCGCACCTGCAACCTTTCGATTGAAAGGCGACGCACTTAACCTGCCAGACTAACCGACCGGACAAGTACACGAACCCAAGTACATAACAGTGCACTGCAAGCCTTACACAGGCCTTACTGAACTATTACACATGGGTGGGCCTTAATGACAATACAATGAACTATTCCACTTACGAGTGAATATCTTTGGAGTTGATGAGGAAGGGAGAAGGGGCGTCGAGGGAATACGATCCTGATCTCACACGATGAGCAACTTCTACATCTTGTAAGTCCGGACCCTCGTTGGGAGATACTGAGAATAGAGTGTAAAATTAGGGGGTGAAACTGGGTAAGACTATGAGGTGTATCATTGTGCTCGAATGTGGACATGAGGTGTATTATAGTGCTCGACTGTGGACATGAAGTGTATCACTGTGCTAGGGGGTGAAACTGGGTGAGACTACGTCGGTATGTAAATGAAACCAGACGAGTAAAGAATCGTTTAAGAACCTTGAAGTTGTAAGGAAAGGCAGTGAATATGATAGTTATCTTACCGGACATGCTTGCTTTAAAGCTTTGCAATGCAGAGTAATTATTTATTTTGAACCTTTTTGATTTATTTTGAATCTTTAAAAAAAGGATCTAAAATTCTATAATATATCAGTTACCTTTGCCTGTTGATTGGGATTTGGAGGTAGATTCATAGGATTTATCTTCTAATGTGTCATCTGAAACCATGGCATTAAAATTAATGGAGGTATCATATCTATCCTGGTGGGTGGGGAAATCGTGTTAAAGAACTTATATGTGGGTGTCGTCTGAAAACTTATGCTCATTGTCTAGTTTTCTAAAGAAATTACAGTAGGTTGTATATAATTAACACTTTGTTATTATTTTAGCTCATAAAACCAAGAGGTTCAGGCAACTTTTGCAAAGTGCCTTTTTAAAGGACACAAGTAGTTTGGACAAAATCCCAGAAGAAGTTTGGACAAAATAAACTTACGACTAAATGCGATAAACCAACCTTTATGTGACAGATGGTACCAGTGCATATAGACCATGTGTGTGAATACATAACAGACTTTAGCTTCTACAGATCTAACAATTCCACTTCAAGGTATACAATAACATATTTTTGCAATTTTATATATTTAACAGCTAAAGCAAGATGATTTACCTGTAGTGGTGTTGTCTGTGTATTCTGTTTCAGATTTCTAAAATTAAAGTTTGATTTATCGAGGTGTTAACTTGTTATATAACAAACACATTACTACATATCTTTAAAAACAAAAATTTTAGCACAAGTTAATTTGTCATTGAAGTAACTATGAAATAGTTATTCAGATCTTATAATAATTAGTATATTCATACCTCTTTCGATTCCATTGCGTTTTTATAAGAAACTATCATTTCTTTCGTTTCTGGTGTCACAGTTGACATTGTGACATCACAATTAGATGGAGATACAAAATCATCATTGTCTTTAAATGGTGACAAGGTAAAAATTTCAGAATTTTCCGTCAAATCTTTGGATGTTGAAATGGATGTAGTTCCTGATTTATTACACGCTAATTCAGTGTTTAATATATCGAGCGCTTTGTTAATGTGGTCGGTTGCTTTGCATGGGGAAGATGTTGATGAAGTGTTGGTTTTATCCACTTTTTCTGGGTCACTCCCAATGAAACCAGGTTCGTATGTATCCTTCTGTCCAGGGAGACTCCTCATGCTCGCAAATCCCCCCAACTCACTACGCACAGCCTCCAGCACTGAGTCAACGAAGTGGCTCGCCGTGCTGTTCATCAGGTCTTCAGAGTCTCGACTTTCTGGCGTCTCCAAGTTTTCATCGGAGCCGTCTGACATTTTTGAGTTTTTGACGACAACGACGGTTGCTTGCGTGTTCTCTGCCCAAGTGTTGCCAGTGGAAGAGGTGGGGGTGGAGGAACCAGGTGCTGCAATAAATAAATGACAGATTATAAGATCTGTGCGTACACAGGTAACTTTATATTGATAAGGGAAAATTAGCTTAAAACTGGTTAACAATTTTGCCAATTGCTTGTAAAAATTATAATTGGTCTTTTAAATTTAAAAACTTTTCAAAATTAATTTTAAAATTATTTAAAAATTTAAAAATTTTTTAAAATAGAAAAACAAACTAAATCTATTTAATTTAACTACCTTTGTAGTCAAAAGCAACAGGAAGTAGTGTACAATGGTGTAGAGCTAACAAAGTCTACGTACTTTTTAACATTTACCAGATTGTTTTTATTTGGTACCAGTATATATATTTTTTAAATTGTGTGTTATTTTTAGTGGGTTTACATGCAATAGTTTACATCCCTAAAAATTATACAAAAATCTAAGATCAGCCTGCCACCATAACCTACCTGTGCCATTAATTGATTTGCTTTCTGACTTTCCACCAACAAAGGAGTTTTGAAAAGAGGAATCTATAGTCATCGATTTGTGCAAGAGATTTTGAAGGCTCTTCCGATATGCAGTTTCATGGAAACTTTCTTCTTCATCGCTTGAACTGTCCTCTTCAATTTGTTCTGTTTTCTGGTTGTCTGAATCTTGACTTGTTTGATGATGGTCTTGCACTGATATAAATGTGGTAAAAATAATTGTCATGATTTCTAAGGGAATTTTATTATGGGGAGTTTTTTAACGCTAAAATATTAATATTTTGTCAGAATCTATTAAAAAGGTACCTCCAATCACCAAAGCTGAAGTCCATAACAGCACAAATTTTCAGTATAAAAATTGAACTCTTGATTCTATAAGTACTTTTTGATTGACCGGTACTTTTGACATTAATAAACTTTGATTGAGTCACATGACAATAACGGTGCAAGTGTATTTTGCTAATTTTACAAAAAAATCAAACAAATGCGTTAATATAGATACCTTGCAAGGATTTAGATGTTTCAATTTTATTATCTTCTACCAAAGATGTATGATCGCTGGGGCATAGAGTACTTGATGCAAGGGGAATCTTTGGGGAGCTTTCTTGACTCGTCGAAACACTGCCTGTCTACAAATAACAATGAGTTACATTTGACTACCAACATATTCTTTTTAATTTGACTACTAACATATTCTATTTAATAATGTCCAAAAATGAGTTGCGTGACAAGAAATATTTACCTCGGCAACAGTTGTTTTTTTACTTGTGCACTATAATTACCTCTACACTTGATAAAATTGCTTCAACTTTAGAGATAAGACTGCTGGCGCATCGTTGTCTGCGCTTTCTCTCTTTTTCCATGGGACTTTGTTCGATATACTTGCATTTGTACTCGAGATGCAGAACAGACCTACAAAATGTAGCGAACTTTTAAATAAGAACAACGCCACTTTAAACAAATTTCAACTAAGAACAACGCCACTTTAAACAAATTTAAATAAGAACAACGCCATTTAAACAAACTTTGTGTAGCATTAGGGGGTAAAACTAAGCAGTAAAAAGGGGAAACTGCACACTAAAATGAAGATGAGGTCAATAAACTTAGCATTAAATTTAGGTTTGAAGTGAGGGTAAGTTTAGTGTTCAAGGCAAGCATAAATTAGTTTTCAAAGTTTTAGCGAGCAGTTTCCCTGTTTTCCTCCTTTTAGTGTTGCCCAATATCAGGTAAAGTGTTAAAATTGTATGACTTGGTTATGTTTTTATATCTTGGAAATTTTAGTAGCATAGGCTAGCCTTAGTATTATTAAATCTCCTTCTTTAAATTGAATAAAGTAATTCAACAACATTTTATTGTAAAAACTACCATTGGTGGAAGGATGGGTTTCCTGTGGAAGATCAAAGATGAAGAGCAACTGATGGGGGATCGGGGTGAATGGCAACCACACGAGGTGTCAGAGAACCAACTGCTGTTGCTGCTGTTGGTGGAGGATGAATTGTTGCTTCGATCGAGACTTGTGGTACTGCCATTCTAGAAGAGAAGTGTTTTGAATAGGATGTTCATTTTTATCCCGTGATTAGGAAAACCAAGGTGGTTAACACACGGGCAATCGTCAGATTACCTTGCGCCCACCTATGGGTCACATGGAGGTATTGCAGTGTGTTTTTCGTGTAAGAGACACGTTCCTTCAATTTGGCAGAACCCACTAATCTCCTGGGTTCAAGCAATGTCCGTTAAGTCTTGGCCAAGGTTACAACCAACTAGTTAGCGACCAGTTTCGAACCTGCAACCTTTGGGTTAAAACGCGTCGCACCATACCACCAGTCTAGCCGGTCGGATATTTTTCTAAGTGGAAAACACATCATAAAATAAATTACTTTTTATTTACCTTTTCATAACTGGTACATAGAAACCAAACCATGCCGCTATATCATCCGTTTATATTTATTTTTATGTGTGTGTTAAATAAAAAAATGTTTTTCTGATTACTGCACAGTGTATTTCATAATGGCTAGAGTAAACACAAGCTGCCCATTTTCCAACTGAATAGTTTGTGCTTCACTTACCCGTAATGATTCAATTCCATTTCCAAACGTTGGCGGTGGCATCAGCAGTTGATCTAAAATCTTGTCCATATCCATTTCAAACGAAATAATATATCTTACATTACTTTAGCAAGATCAAATTGCACTCAAGCTGTTCAACTTTCGGTATATAACGTTAGCATCGCCAGAACCACATTTTTAACTTCTACGAATTTCGCGCAACTAACGACCAGTCAACCGTCATAATTGAACGTTAGCGAAAAACGACATTGTTCTCTTTTTTTTAAAGAAACGAATGTATGACTCCCTTATTTCATTTAACATTTTAAAATTAAAAAATACCCTTTGGGTATAAAAATAAATTAATTTGAAAATTTAAAAATATAAAACCAAAAAAATATGAAAAGTAATTGTAAAACTAGATTTAAGTAGATAAACATATGTTCACTTTAAACTCGTCGGTTTGTTATAAGGTAGTCATGCTTGATTACATACAATAAAAAACAAATCAAAAATCCTTCTGTTTGCCGTCCTATTTTTTTACAATTAGGTTAAATTAAACAATGTATATAAATACTTCTTTTTTTAAATTTTGAGGAGCGTAGAACAGTTTATATTGCTTTGAAAAATCGAAAGTGCCATAGAAACTTTTTGACCGCTGTCTATTGACTGTTGTTTCCTTTTTTCTTTAAATCTCCGCTGGGTAACCAGTCACTATGTACGTGTGGGAGAGAAAGGAAGTGTATAGTTTTCCCTAAACTTTTAAACGTTTTTGTTTATACCTTGTTAGTAGTTATATTCATGTAAATTACCTTTAGCACGCATAGTTCCGTCATATGCTAGTGGTGTTCATAATTTGTTAAGCTCGATCATAAGTTAAAGGGTAAAAGCGTCGGTTTTTAGACCAGGGGTTGATCAAAACCAGCTAATTGCTTCAGTCTGTTAAGGCAAATCTGTGGGGGAAGAAGAAATCTTCTCACTAAATTTATGGAAACTAATCCTAACCCTGCCCCAAACAATAATTCCAACCCCATAAGTAACACTACCTTAAACCCAATCCCTAACACTCTAACCTTCAATCTAGTGTACAGTTTCACTCCCTAGATACTTTTCTCTTTACATCCTTTAAGTTTTTGTACCTGTATAGATGTTATGGGTTTGATGATTGGATTATAGGGATAATGTTAGGTCCGATTAATGTGGTGATTGGCAATTTCCTGTGTTATAATGCTTTTTTAATTTTTCTATTTATGGGGATTAAACTTAATTACATATTCTTTATCTCTCTTATACATAAATTGTGTCTAAAACATGAATGCGCGGAACATTAAATTTCTGATACCAGTGTTTAAAAATGACATACTATTTTGTATAGGAAATAGTGATACTGGACTGAAGATTACTTTGTATAATATTTTTTTATTTTTAGCTGAGCTGTGTTAAAATAGGTACCTGTGGATATTACCAACTTCAATAGACTCCTTTATTGGATGGCAGTTAAAATGCAGACTTTTGATGAGGGTTATATGAACACTCACAAAACAAATTCCGGGTACGATTTGTCGGACAACTCACTTAAGGACAATCTTAATACGGATGATGGTACTACCGGAACCACCAGTGATTATATTTTAATAGCTATGATAGTGGGGATGATGTTTTGTATGACTATTTGCTGCCTGTGCCTTTTCTGCCGGTCTTCGTCCCATTGCATGATATGTGGATTTAATTTCGAAATGACAAATCGCACGGCGTCAATTGCCATTGACGATTTGAGTGAGCTGCATGAAGTAGTTCCCCTTACTCCGACTGTGACCGCGGATTCTTTAGTTCCTGATATAGAGAACATCTTGTGTAATGATCCACCGCCTCCAAAGTACAGCGAGGTGGCGAACACATCAATGCGAGACCGTTTCCGATGGAAATCCCGTCGCAAGAAAACACCGTCAGGCAAGGATAAAATGTCAACTGATAGTTCAAGCCGGAAGACAGATTCGATTGTCCGTGGACAAAGTAAACGAGGGTCATCAGGAAAAAGAAGCAGCTCTCAATCTATGTTTCAACGCAGCATTAGTTACCAGCACCCACGGATAACTAGTCTCCGATCTTCAACTACTGGTACCGCTACACTTCCTGATAAGAAAGTTACAGCCAACAAATCCATGATAACTCCCACGGCATCATACCCCCAGCATGCTACGTTACCCGCTAATCCTGCTTCCGATATTCGAATCAATCACCCGTGCACGAAACCAGACAAGATCTTCAGCATCGGTGATAAAGTGTTGGATTGCAATTCCGGTAAATCCGAGGCTGAAATACATCAGAGTGGTGGTTTAGAAGTACCGAAAGATGTCCAAGGACCTGAACAAACAGCTTCATCTGAGTCCTATGATGACGATGAAGTATTCATATAAATTTAGTTTTCAGCTTACAATTTATGTACTATTTTTCCATGTAAACTGCCTTTACAATTTTCCATACTGTTGCACTTACAGCTTGTAAATCATGTTTGTCACAATTCGCAAACTATAAAAGGTATTGTTCTACATAGTACTACTGTATCAATTTTCGCTTACAATCTTTTTGTTTTGTGTCAAATTACAGCTTATCTGCAAACGCTGTGCTGTATAGTGTGTTCTAACCTTTAAGGGTAAAGTGAATGTATATATATATAAATATGCACTACCACATGTAAGGTGCTATTTAACCTGGTTGACCCCGCATTTAGTCTTTAAGTAACTTAAATCTTGACTGTTGAGTGCATGCATCTGTACATTTAATTTTTCTGAACTGTTACAATAATTTCCTCTGCGGAAAGTTATACTCTTGCAATTATAATTTGAACTTTCCATAATAAAAGCATTAACCATTTTTAGAAACAATGTAAGTAGTGATATATTGGTCTTGTAGGAAGTCATCAAAGCAATGGATAGCCCTTTAAAAAGTGGCACCGATGAAACTGAAGTGTTGTTTTTACGGCAAATGGTACATCGATTAAATGCTGCTTTATCGAAATACCAAGGTGACAACTCATTGGACACAAATGCACAGGTATGTTTTTAGCTTAGCAATAATAACTGTAATCAGGGCCCGATAAAAATTCTGGCCGTACTGGAACCGATCTTTTTAACTAAGAATCGTACCGTGACAAAAATCAACAATAAAAACTAGCCCTGCCATATTTCCACCCGTGTAGGATTGCTAATTTAACTTTGCGCGGCTTTAAAGTCGGATACGACGCACTAACGGCGACAATAAAATTAATTAGACCGAACCGCGTCTTTTCGATATCGAGTGCGGCGATGCGTGTAATAAACTATAAATAGATTATCCGTCGTCTTTGGACCACCTCACTTACCACTGAGTAATACCTAAATGTGTTAATCCTAAATTATAATTTTTAGAAAGTGTCAGATTTCGAATAATCGATTGTATTTGGAAGTTAAAACGTAAGTATATAGGCTAAAATATAATAAAACGAAAAAACGGTAAACTTCATGAAAGCAATGAATACGGAGCTTGCAGTCCCAACATGCAGAAACAACAGCAAACGATTAGTTTTCGAACAAAGATCTTTCAACTACAGTTGAAGTGTAAAATCTGTGGTCGTTCGTTATGAAATGCCTGTCCCGGTCTCGCGTAAACAAAACGATAGCTAGTCTAGGTTATATTATAACAATGAATAATGATGCATTGTTATAAATATTGTTTATTACGTCTGCGAAATGCCGAAATCATAGGGTCAACAACCTTTGAAGAAATATCTGACCTTATAGATTAAGTTGAGGTATAATTACGTTTAGTTAACTGTGTGGTTTATCGCAGTTCGCGCACAAGTTAATCAGCGTAATCCGAGTAAAAATAAATGAAAAGCGTTTTTTTTCGGCGGATCAAAGCCGTACCGCGGACCGATTGGCCGTATGGGAACCGCGTTCCCGGATTCCTGACTTTATCGGACCCTGACTGTTAATATTTAACTAGAGAGTGTCAACCACGTGTTTTAACCACCACTATTTGTAAACCACATGTTGTAGGCCATATACTCATGCTACAGGGTCCCTAGCCACAATTTGTATTTTATAAACCGGATATATGTAGTTTGTTTCTGCAAGCATAAACGTATGGGTCCCAGAGTTATCAAACCAAACTTCTTTTCCACGTGTGGTTAAAAAAGAATAAACTCTTAAATTTACGAACATTTTTACCACAAATGTTTTAAATTAAACCTTCTTTTCAAGCGGTAAAGTGAAATGAAGCTAAATTGCTAAAACAGCCCGATTTAGATTTTCATGGTTTCAGGGAATTCTCCTAGGTTTAGTAGATAAGTTTCTGTTTAACATATGTGGGTCATGTTATGTAACAATTCTTAAAGTTTTAATCTGATTTGTCGACTCCTTGTCTGATTTGTCAGTGCGATATGGCATGCCTGTCACAATCATAATTCAGGGACATATCGTCGTTTTTAACGTAATTACCCTAAGTAAATGTTTTCTTTCTTTTAATTGGCACAAAGTGTTTAATAGTCCAACATTTCGCCAATTCTGAATTAAATCAAAATTAAAGCAGCCGTTCAAGCGCTATATGCCCCAATAAGCTAATTTATTGGAAAAAACCTTTTGGATTTTAATGTCTCACGGGAATTCCCCTGGATTCTCTACCCAAAATTTTGGTTTCTGTATATTTAGACCATACATTTCAGCAAATTTTATTAAAATTAAAGCCATTGTACAAGGCCTATCCCCCAAAAAGCTAAATTTGTATAAAAAATGCTCATTTGCTTTTTAACGACTCAGGGAAATTCCCCTGAATTTTTCACCTAAAAGTTTGGTTTTGCATATCTAGACCATGTTGTCTAACAAATGACAAAGTTTTATTGTGATTCCATTACCTCTTTTGTTAGATGTCGGGCTACAAGCCATATCTGTCACAATCATGGTTTAGGAATAAATCTTCATTTTTAGGGTATTTCCCTAGGTGACTTTTTTCTTTCTTTTAAGTGGTAAAACAGTTACTAATAAACTTACATTCCACCAAATCTGATTCAAATTGAAGCAAGCGTTTAAGCGCTATGCCCAAAAAAGCTAAATTGTTCAGAAAAAAATTAGGTTTTGGGTTTTTAACTTTCGTGGGGAATTCCCCTGGTTTAATAACCCAAAATTTTTGTTTCTGCATATCTAGACCATGTTGTCTAAAAAATGTCAAATTTTCATTGCGATTCAATTACCGGTACCCCTTTTGTAGATGTCGGGTACACAAATCATACCTGTCACAATCATGGTTTAGGAATAAATCTTCATTTTTAGGGTATTTCCCTAGATAACTTTTTTCTTTCTTTTAAGTGGTGAGGCAGTTGCTAATGAACTTACATTCCACCAAATCTAATTCAAATTGGAGCAAGCGTTTAAACGCTATGCCCAAAAAAGCTAAATTTTTAAAAAAAGTACCGTTTTGGTTTTTACCGTCCCTGGGGAATTCCCCTAGAATTATCACCTAAAATTTTGGTGTCTGCATATTTAGACCATGTTTTCTAACAAATTACCAAGTTTTACTGTGATTCCATTACCCCTTTTGGTAGATGTTAGGTACACAAACCATGCCTGTCAAGCGTTTGATGAAAAAAATAAAAAGAAAAAAAAAAACGGACAAAAACAATATGTGTCCCATTTTTCCAAATGGGACCCATAATGATTAACATTATAAAAATTACACCACATTTAACAGTACAACAAGTGTTTTAATTTTCGTTTGTGATTTCGCATTATGTGCAATTTTATTGTTGTCTATTTTTTTTAATTATAGATATTTTAAGTGTACCACCATTAAGTTCAATTAAACCCACAATGCTGCATGTTTTAGTCTCTGAAATTATAAATAGAATTGTACAAAAATCAAAGCATTTGCAGTATCTTTGATTTTAATTTAGTGTATGCCACCAAGAAAAATACGACTTAACCCAATTGGTATTACAATATTAAATCCTTTGTCTCATCTCATGTACATTACATTACATTAATAAGGGCGGGTCCACAGTAGCTACCGGGACCAGGAATTTAGGCCATGGAAGGCCTCATTACTCCAGCGCCCAGGGCTAGCATGGATCCGGGATATAACGGTCAAGTCTGCCAGTGTCCTGAAGGAAACTGACTAAATGCTTGACCGGAATAGATGCGAGATCATCAGATTTAAAAACTCCAAAATTCCTCCATCTGGTTACAGCAAATGCTGGACAATGGCCAACATAGTGTAAAGGAGTCTCGTCTTCTTCTTGGCAGAAGGGACAGGTTGCACATGCCGTGCGCATGAGGATGGATTGGTGCTTTGCCAAATTAGCATGACCAGTGATAATCTGAAGAACAGATCGTAACTGTCTCCGCCGCAGCCGGAGAAGTTCCCTGGACAGGGATAGGCCTTGTCCAAGATACTCCTTCGTCTGACGACAGCCACAGTGTTGTCTCCATTCTTCAGCATGTTTTCGGCTCATCCACGCCTCCAATTCTGTTCTGACAGAGCAGACAGGAATACAGAAGGGATGGTTCTGGACCGATGAAGGCAGTGCTGGATGCGTCACAAGCCAACTCGTCAGCTTGATCATTGCCATCAAAGTTTGAGTGGCCTGGAATCCAGCAAAGTTCCACAAGATTAAGCCCTCCAAGAATTGTGAAGAAGGTACCATGTCTCTCGCAGCAAGGGGCTATGTATCTTCAAGCTCATAAGAGCTTTCAGAGCAGCCTGACTATCACTGTGAATGGTGATGGACATTTTTGCAGTGTTCCAAGACTGCAGAATCCTTGCAGCATGATTTATTGCAAGAATCTCTGTCTGAAAAACTGAGGGGAAGCTTCCAAGTGGAAAGCTGAATTTGTAATCAAACTTGGTGGATTGAATAAGTACTCCAGCACCAGTCGATCCATCTAGTCGTGACCCATCAGTGTAACAGACAAGCTGTGATGGGTCAGATGGTCGTACAGGTGGAGTGATGTTGTCACGGTCGCTGATCTGAATCGCGAAGTGGCGTTCCAGATGGAGAGTGCAGGAACTGCAATCCACTGGCAATGAGAGAAGATGGATATCTTCCATTGCTTGGTTGCAGATGTCAATATGACTTTTCTTGTGCCACACTGAGTAACCAGTCCCCTTCCAGTGGCCTAAACATCTCAGGCGGTGTGCCGTTTTAATGGCTGTGCCCTGGAGGTACAGGTGCAGCGGGGGGAGGTTAAGTAGCATCTCCATTGCCCTTGTGGGGGTGCCTTTAAAGGCGCCAGTGATGCATAGGCAGGCCAACCTCATCTCATGTAGTGCCAAGTCTCATGTAGTGCCAAGCAGTTTTAGCCGAAGAAGGTGACCCTCCTGCCCCGTGGTTAACCGACCCCTCTTTATTATCCCCATTGATACAAGAATATGAATCCCACCTGGCTAATCTTGTCGCTCAACTCGCAAAGTGTGCAGATCAAAACGAGAAATATATGCAAAACTTTCAGGTAAGTTTAGTTTTTTGTTTCCACAAATAAAACGTGCAACAAACATTCTATAAAAAATTGAAATAGGAAAAGATGGAAAAACGGCAGTCGTTAAAACAGGTGTTAACCTCAATTAATTATTCTTATAAAGAATCAATAGCAATTATAAAAATATAGGATCAACACTATTAAGTCTATGTAAATAAAATAGATCCATCATAAAAACCAAATAATCAATTAAGATTATTACTGTGTTTACACACCTCCATGCCATAACTGGCCACAGTATTCCAGTATCATTATCTATGCACCATGAATAAATTGTTAATTAAATAGTTTTATAAGTAGTAAATACTGGGTATTGTGAATTAATTAAAACAACAACAGATGGTAAGTGAAGAAAATGAGAGATTACACTCTGAACTTGCCGATGCAATACAGCAGAAACTTAAATCAACAGATGGACATGGTTTGTTATGTACTTCCTATAAGCTAAGTTAAAGTAACAAATGGGTAATCAGTCGGTCTGATCTATCGGCTAAGTGGACTGCAGCATAACATTAGCCAAAGGTTGTTGGAACGAAACGTGCCACTAAAGCAACTCCTATCTGATTGTGTCCGTGGTTCAAGACATATTTAACACACTGCAATAGCTCTGACCTTATGTGACATCTTGTCATAAATATCTATAAATGGCTTTAAGTTAGAAAAGGGTGCTCATGTTTATTCGTAATGATAGAAAAACACATAGGCCACTTTAACACGCTACCAATAATCGTCTGGTTACCGAAAATATTGCGGTACATAGAAGAATGAATACTATGTAGAAGGATTTAGTGTTTCTTAGCAATTTTAATTGTTATTACCATCAAACTGAAACTGGGCTCTGAATTATGGATTATACAGTGATAACCTCACTTATTTTCTACAATTTGTAGATGACCTCACTTATTTTCTACAATTTGTTTTTGTTACAATTTGTAGATTCACATCCAGGACATGAAAACCTGCTGATTAAAAATTTGCAAACTCAATTGGAACTGGTTACCACTGAAAAAGAAGCAGCGATTGAAATGAACAAGGAGACAATGAAACTTCTAGACAGGTGAGCAACACTGAATGATTGATGTTGAATTATGAGATTTTTGTTGAAATGTTGATTCGAAAGAGGTTTAAAATGTTGAATTGAGAAGGTGAATGTTGAATTAAAAGGGTTATTGTTAAAATGTTGATTCGAATTATGAGGCTTATTGTTGAAATGTTAAATTGAAAGGGTAATTGTTTCAATGTTGATTCGGAAAACGTTATTGTTGAAATTTGAATTGAAAGGGTTTGTTGTTAAAATGTTGAATTAAGAGGATAAATGTTGAATTGAAAGGGTAAATGATAAATTGAAAGGGTTACTGTTGAAATGTTGATACGAAAGGGTTACCGGTAATGTAAAAATGTTGAATAGAAAGTGTTATTGTTAAAATGTTATATTGAAAGGGGTTAATATTGAATTTTTGATTCCAAAGGGTTACTTTTGAAATATTAAATTGAAAGGGTTATTGTTGAAATGTTAAATTAACAGGAATATTGTTGAATTAAAAGGTTTATAATCGTTTCAGCATCCGTCATGAACGAGTAACTGAGGAGGCTCAGATAAAATCGAGAGAGAAAATATTTTTTGAAACAAAAGAAAACAATGAGAAACTAACGGATGCAATTCTTCAAATGCAGTCGACACTTGCCACCTATCGGGAAAACAACCATGCGTACGCTGTATCTGCAACACAGCAGGTGATCATATTTTAATAACCTTATTAATTGTAACACCTAATGGCTGACACATGATTTTGATTTAGTGTATTGTCAATAATATCGTGGTAAAATGTGCATATTGGCAAGATTAGTATGTTTCATTTTTAATATAAAGCAAAGTCATATAAACAGATTTTAGTTTGTCTCAATAAGGCTGGAGTATGGATTGTGCAGTGTTCACACCTAACTTAGTGCCTCTCTCATTTATCCCGGTCAAGTATTTAGTCAACTTCCTTTAGGACACGGGCCGACTTGACCGCTATATCCCGGATCCATATTAGCTTGGGCGCTGGAGTAATGGGCCTTCTATGGCCTAAATTCCTGGTCCCGGTGGCTACTGTGGACCCGCCCATACAAATGTAATGTAACTTAATGTCAATAATATCATGGTAAAATGTGCATATTGACAAGATTAGTATGTTTCATTTTTAATATTAATCAAAGTCATGTAAACTTTTAAACCAAAAAATTAAACACAAGTTTTCCTCAAAAAGGGTGGGACATTGATTATCCAGTGTCCACACCCAACTTAATTCCTGTATGCAATATAATAATCTGCTGATACACACTGCGTATTTTCAAGGCAACTGAATTGAAGTCCTGTAATGACCAACTTCGCCAATCAAAACAAACTGTCAGGGAAGCGTTGCAGAGGGAAGAACAACATAAGACTGAAATTGAGTCACTGAAGCTTAAAGTAAAGAAACTGGTATGTCATTTCATTACACCACCCATGATACAATACATTTATAGCTTTATTAAATCTTTAAATTTAGTTTTATATCTGGTGTTTTAATCCTTCATTCAAAAGACTGGATTACAACACCAACCACACAATACATTTATAGCTGTGTTATATATTTACATTTTGTTTTAAATTCGATTTATTTCTCACATTGTAAAGACACGTTTAAGTGTTAAATAAAGTTTACAAGACAGTAGACATACAAGACAGTAGACATATTAAAATAAACTGCTTTTGTACGTTTTCCACAGGAATCTGAAAAGATCGAAGCAAACCACAACTACCAAAGTCAGTTTAACGAGAACCAGCGCTTCCAAACTGCGCTGGCTGACGTGGAAAATAAATTTGCTCAAGCGTTACAGGTAGGAGTGCTACGAGCATGTTTCTAACCCAATATACATGGTTGAAATATGTGTGAACATGCAGGAGAACACAGATCTTCATTCCAAGGTTGACTCGTTGAAAATACAAGTTAGCGCGCTCGAGAAATCTAACAGCGAAATTGATGCAAAGGAAATGAACTACCTCATGCAGGTACCACACATTGTACCAATTATCTGCTCACATTATCTATATATTTATTGATTAATAAAAATAAAAAGTCTAGAACACACTATTAAAATATAATATAGGGAATAATATTAAAATAATGTACGAAGCCCTGAAAAAACAAAATGATTTGTTTCGTTAATAGTAAAAAAATCAAACATTGTTTTTTATACTTATTTATACTTAGTATGAATCTATACTGTGTCAACTGAAGCATTTAACAAAAAAAGCAGTTACATAGATACATATTCCGTTGTTTTATGACGGCAAAAATGTCAACTTAGGGGAGGATAGAATAGGATATTCATGTTTATCGTCATGAATGGGAAAATCAAGGGATTTAACACACGGGCAATTGTCAGATCACCTCGTGCCGACCGTCGGGTTAACCGGAGCTATTACAGTGTGTTGTGTATGATTCACACGTTCCTTCGATTTAGTAGAACCCAATAATCCGCTGGGTTCAGGCAATATCTGTAAAGTACCTTGCCCAAGGACACAACCGATTAACTAGCGACCAGTTTCGCACCTGAAACCCTTCGACTGAAATGCGACGCACTTAACCGCCAGACTAACTGGCCGGACAAAGACTAACCGGTCAGACAATCTCCATGATATCATGACACAGTCCTTTATGTAAACTAATCCCTTGTGCCCTAAGATCCGGGAGAGCGCTCAAAAGTTGGACGATGCATTCCTGGATCGCGATGCCGCGATAGTGAGGAAGAAGCAACACGAGGAGGCGCTCCTCAAGTCAACATCCGCCATGGAGATCTTGGTCCAGGAGGTGGCAGACAGGGTGGCACGGGAAGTGGGGAAAGTGAAGGATCAATCCTCTGCTCAGATACAGAGATTGATCAACGAAATTGAGGTGCGTTGTTGAATCAGGTTCAGCAGAAACTTGTAATCACAATCCACACCATATAAATCTAGTTAATATATTTTATAATTAAAAATTATTAACAGTGTCATCTATTAGTAAGGTTATCATATTTACAATAAGTAAAAAACTAAAAAAAAAACTTACATCTTAAAGTAAAATACTTAATCATGGTATATCTTATTAATCATAGTATAACATATTAATTATTGTATATTTTCTTAAGGTAAAAAATGATCCATGTATATA
>CH003266.1:954651-965648 GCA_000149265.1 Ciona savignyi
AAAACCTCAAAAATACGGTAGTTAAACAAAGTTCTACACACAGTATAACATGGCTGATACTCCCTTGTGCTCACTACTGTTCAAATTTCAAATCATAATATTTTTCCCTAGCACTGGAAATGGTAATACTGTTATCGGTTGAATCGCACAGGAATAAATGCAACCTACTATATTGCATCATAATAAAATATTTATCTGAACTACCTATATATTCACAATTAAAAAAATTTGAAGAGAATTCTTTTTACGTAGCATATGCAATGCATGAAGTTGTATGTTAGTCCTAGCAAAACCACAAACCCAGGGTAATAAGGTATTAGGTATTACTAATCACTTCTGCATACTGTCCTCATGTCCTTAAGACCTTTATAAACATTGCCACTGCAGCCTTTTATCGAAAATGGAATTTTCTGAAATGTATCTTATAACCAAAAATATTATTATTCTGGATTTAGTTTTTATTTGCTAAGGTTGCTTTATTACTAGTATATTTTTTGTTAAGAACATATACTTCTCCAAACTGCTCCCATTAGAATATACGATATTCATGTTTATCCCCGTCAATGGGAAAACCAAGGTGGTTAACATACGGGCAATCGTCATATCACCTCGCGCCCACCGTCGGGTCACCAAAGCTATTGCAGTGTGTTGTATATGATAGACACGTTCTTTTAAATTGCTGGAACCCATTAATCCACTAGGTTCAGGCAATGTGCGTAAAGTGCCTTGCTCAAGGATACAACCGACCAGCTAGCAACCAGTTTCGTTTCCACAACCTTCTGATTGAAAGGCGACGCACTTAACCGCCAGACTAACCGGCCGAACTAGATAACACAGGCAATCTTTAAAATATCTTTTTCCCTAAATTTGTTAACAGAAGCTATTGTGCCATGCTAAGATACACTGCTACAGTTTTTGTTCAACTTTTTAGTCAACAGAGTTCAGGCAACCTCCACGTAATTTCCTAAATGACACAAAATAAACCCAACAGCTTGGTTGCTCTCCAATAATTAGCACACTTTACCTAATTCTAGGAAAAATCAGTTGTTTGAACTACAAATGCTGTAAATAAGTAAAACAAATTGTTTTAAACCCAACTCTAACTTATTTCTAATAAAATTTACATTTGAATCCAATTATTTCAAATTTGTATCTGAGATACCTACCAGTTAAAGAATTCCTAAATAAAAATGTTGGCCCATGAAACTATGAGAGTAACTTGCATTATTGAAGTTACACGAATAAATTTTTTGGGAAAACCTGTTTAAGATTATTTTTTAAGTTTAAAATGCCATAAAAGCTCACAAACCTTCGTTGAATAATCCTTTGGGCAGCCCATGTTAACATCAATGCCAGCCACTACGTTCTCACTGAGATAACAAAAAATTATTGTCCGGCCAGTTAGTCTGGTGGTTTAGTGCGGCGCCTTTCAGTCGAAAGGTTGCAGATACGAAACTGGTTGCTAGCTAGTAGGTTGAGTCCTTGAGCAAGACACTTTACGGACATAGCCTGAACCCGGCAGATTAAGGTTGGTCCAAATTAAAGATACAATAAAACTCAACACACTGCAATAGCTCCGGTTACTCGACGGTGGACGCGAGGTGGTCTGACGATTGCCTGTGTGTTAACCCCCTTAGTTGTCCCATTTACTGGGATGACATGAATATCTTATCCTACCTATATAGGGATTTTATTGAGAACATTATCACAACACGCACCGGTACAAACTTACACAAGTTTTGCTGCCTGTAGTGCCCGCTTACCGTCTGATGTGCCCTAAAATTATATAAATGTTAGCGAAGGATATGTGTGTTGACATACGAAATATTTACATTGATCGAAGCAATGTTTTCTACTTCTAAACTGAACAGAACTACGCAATACTACAGTTTCGGTGGCAGGACCAAGGAACAAAAAAAATTTGAAGACTACTTTTATTAAATGGTTAATCATATAAAATCTTGTCTTTTTTAAAACAAAAACTTACAGATGTTGGCTAATTGACATACCACTAAATAGAAATAAATATAGCTTTGTACCAGTAAACAAGTATTATAATATAAAAATAGGAAAATTAATAAGTAGTACAAACCAATTGCAACACAACCCTATCAGTCTCTGTTGCACATGTTCGAAACAAAGGTCTGCTGTCTGTGTCCAGCTGAAAGTCGATAGTCCCAAGTGCATCTGATAACACATATATCTAATGATTAAGGTCTGAGAGCAATGATGTCCGGCTGGTTAGTCTATCGGTTAAGTGCATCGCCTTTCAATTGAAAGGTTGCAGGTGCGAAACTAGTCGCTAGCTAGTCGGTTGTGTCCTTGGGCAAGACACTTTACGGACATTGCCTGAACTCAGCGGATTAATGAGTTCTACCAAATTAAAGGAACGTGTCTGTCATATACAACACACTACAATAACTCCGGTAACCCGACGGTGGACAAGAGATAATTCAGGCTCCCCTTGCATTATTCCATTCACAGCGATAAACATGAATATCCTATTCACAAGGCCTGCAGGAAACCGTATTCTCTATGCGTTACATGTACTGGAAATGCAATGATAGATATGAAGAATGTTACACTAAAAGAAGTATTTTTTTCTGCCCCAGCGGAGTTAAATTAAAAAAAACTATCAAGGTTATTTTTTTACTACATTGTAACCTAGAAAGCTTGATTCAACAGTAGGAAAATTAGGGTATGTGTGTTGGCTTTCCACCAGGGCAACACTAAAAGGAGGGAAAGAGGGAAGTTGGGAAACTGCTCATAAAATTACGGTAATTATTTAAATCCTCCCTTGAACACTGATCTTGACCCCAGAACTATCCCAGTATGGAAAGTACGGCAGCTGCACACTCGAGTTTTATTTTTCCCTGCGTCTTTGCACACTTGGGTAATTTCACACATGCTCGTAATCTGGCAGTATAAACATCGTATAATTTCCAACAAACCTTTAACCTTCCTCTGGACCTCGGGTAATTAACTGTCAGTATGTTTTTTGTTAATGTTAGCTGATGGACACGATAGATTTAGGATACAATAATATGTTTGTTTAAGATTTTTACAAAATAGTAATACAAAGGAGAGACGTTTGCACACTGCACACTTAAATATTTGGCGTGTGCACACTCGAGATCTCAGCGAAAATTGACGTACTTTCCCTACGGGGAACTCCAACCACATGTTTAAAAATAACTCTAATGTCATAATCTTGATTTTAATGTGCCGTTTCCCTCATTCCCTTCTTTTAATTTTCTCCCTTCCCACCAAAGCAATAATTGAATTTTTAACTTACCATTTACGTATCGTTTGCAGTGTATAAATCGGTGGTCAATGATTTCCTACAACACAAGAAACAATTATAAATAAAACTGATAAATCACAGCAACTTGAAAGTTGGCTTACCTCAGAATAAACAATGTCTGCGCCATGTTTTAGTGCAAGCAGTCTGGTCGGTAACGTTCCAATACGAACCATTGGAGCTAAGATGACTTTATTTTTGTAATCTAAAGGCATACTTATAGACTTTGCGATAATGTTTTGCTCAGCTTACTTAATACCTTAAGAGCTTTTACTGAATGTATCAACCAAGTCGTTCAAAACATAATCGACCTCTACTTACTATACGCGAAACACATGTTTAATGCGCTGAAGCATGACCAAAACTTGCATTTTAAACTTACTAGCAACCCTTCTTTGGCTTCTATTTATATATTTATTTATTTTTTCTTATTTATTATACTGTATATTTATTTTAAATTTAACATTTTGTTTTTCTTTTTTGTTATTAATGGTGCAAAACCGTAGTGCTCCTTTTTCACACTCCTACATAACTTGTAAGCCATATACGGAAATTTTTCGTTTCTGAGATAAAAGAATTAGTCATGTAACGTTTAACGAAATCATGATATTACTTATTATATAAAAGATAAAATGCTAGCAGTCACGAAATCTGTAAAAAAGACGTCTTTAAGGTTTTATGTCATTCGTATCTTAATGCTTGGTTGTTACCTTTTAAGATGGTGGATAGCTTTATCATTCTTATCAAAGAAATAGTGCAGTGTAATCTATACTTAAATTATCGAAAACATCAAAAGCAAGCTGTAAATTTTGATTATGAATTCATTATGCGTGATCTTATATTCTAAAGAAAGGATGTTGTCATTTATTACGTACAGAATAAAAGCTTTGAGTGATTTAACTATAATAGTTACACAGAAGTTACTTGCTGGTCACTGTCCAAAGTAATATTATTTTATACAACGCATGCCAGGTTGATGTTTCTGCTTGGCAGTCCTAAAATGATACGAATTATAGGAACTTGTGTATTGATATTAGTTAACTGTATCAACTCATCAGCCTTAAACGACAGTACATTAACAGGTGAGTACAGTAATCGTGGATTTAGTAACTGTTATGTCCGAGCGGTTAGTCTGGTGGTTAAGTGCGTCGCCTTTCAATCGAAAGGTTGCAGGTGCGAAACTGGTCGCTATAGCTGGTCGGTTGTGTCCTTTGGCAAGGCACTTTACTGAAATTGCCTGAATTCAGCGGATTAATGGGTTCTACCAAATTGAAGGAACATGTCTATCATATACAACACACTGCAATAGCTCCGGTAACCCGACGGTGGGCGCGAGGTAATCTGACGATTGCCCGTGCGTTAACCCCCTTGATTTTCTCATTTACGGGAATAAAGATGAATATATCCTATCCTATGCCCTTTAAAATGCATTTACCGTTTCAGTTTCTGGAGAAAGATTGAATAAAGAAGATTGCACCGGTACAATTTATGATGCTCCCAACTGCACGTGTCCTGAAACAGCTTTTAAATGCGACTGTAAGCACACAAATACGTGCAGAAATATATCGTGTATACCAATATATCAGATATGCAATGGAGTTGCCCAGTGTAGTGACGAAAGCGATGAACTAAATTGTACTTGCAAAAGTAATGAAGTAAGGTGTGGTTGTATCTTTGATAAAAGCAACTGCAGGAACGATACGAAGTGTATACAAAGACGCCAAGTTTTGGACGGAAGTCGAAATTGCGTGGACGGCTCAGATGAACCATGCCTCCATGGTACAGCCAATACACCTGGTCTAAATTGCCTGCACAGATTGCTACATTGTCCAAGTTATCGACTCAAAGAATTAGCACTTCTCCAGCTGAGAGGCATATTTGGGGCAACGGCTCCATACAAGTGCTGGGAAATGGAATCATATGATAACGAAACCTTTGTGAGTAAAACATATTGGCGGTGCGTCCTTGGTTACGGTTGGATACAAAAAAATCCAGGATTTTCATACCAAATACCCTATCTGGAGAAATGCACAAGGCTGTTAAACGAAACAACTGCATTAATGCAGTGTCAAAATAACCGTTTGCTAATGGGAAAAGACACGTGTTACCAACCATTGTTCTGTTCGGGCGGAGGTAAACTTCCTAATCAGGAATCCTCTACGTTTAAATGCAAACCTAAAGCATCATACGGTTGTACTGATAATCGAATTCAGATTTCGCAAAATAACCTTTTTGACTCTGACTCAAACTGCGCTGACGAATCTGATATCTGTTATTTAAATGGGGAAATTACGTGCTTCCGATGTCTTCAAAGCGGTGGTTTGATAGCTAAAACGCAGGTTTGTGATGGAATCATAGATTGCGAGGACTTAAGTGATGAGTGTTTGTGTGAAGACCAATCAACCTGTCTTAGAAATAAGAAAATAAAGATGAACTGCAACAAGACATTTTGTCAAGAGGATAACACGTGTGTCGCAAGCAAATCGCAATGTGTTTTGAACCAACAATATAAATGGCAAGCGCAAGTAAACAAATTTGCCGAATGTAGAAATACAACTCCACCGATCGTATTTGCACCTCGGTGCGACGGAATTTTGGATTGCCCTGGCTTCGAAGACGAGTGCGAAGATTGCTTACATAAAATTCCTGTCTGCTCAAAACAGTTTAACTGCTGGTTCGATACAACACAAAATACATTCAAGCTGCTAAAGATACAGTTTTGCGATGGCTTGGAGTCTTCCCCTGGAGTTTCAGCCCCGCGTTTGACGGTGTTTTATCCAAACGGCGGATACACGCAGACCTACGCCACTCCATTCATGTTTTTAACCAGAGTTAGTCAATCCTTTAACATGACTCTGAATGACTTTCTTGAATTTCTCCATACCACAAATGCAACAGGCTCAACTGTTTTTGGTCGCCTAGCAAACAGAATGAATGTTTCGATGACTCAAATTCACAGCGCAATCAACGGCGCGTCGCAAGACAGCTTCGTACAGGCTGTAAGGCAATGGATGAACGCAATCGCGATATTTTTCCCTTTGTGTTCGTACGGTTTCGACGAAGTAAACTGCACAAACCGACATTACTGCAAACAAAGCACCTCAATAAGCATTGACAAATCACGAACTTGTAACGGGGTAATTGATTGTGAAGACGGCTCTGACGAAGAGGTTTCACTTTGCGCCTCAAAGAGGTTTTACTGCGCGAGCAAAGTGCCCCTTTCCATCGACAGAACTCTAGTGGAGGATGGAATCAAAGATTGCTCGGACGGTAGCGATGAATGCCCGATGAACAGCACAAGGAATACGCTATTTTCATCGCAGTCAGATATGATTGGAAATTCTATTTTGCGCACATTTTTCTGGATAATGGGGCTTTCAGCTATTATCGGGAACACAGTCGTTATCGTAACAACGATTTCGAAGCTGAAAAACTTTTCAAAAAATTCAGCAACAAAAAATAACAACTGCTGGTTGGTAATAAACTTGGCAATTTCCGATTGCCTTATGGGCGTGTATCTCATATCTGTTTCCATAAAAGGAGCACAGTTTCATGGGAAATATTGCTATCTAGACCTGGATTGGAGAACCAGCAGTTCTTGCTCTCTACTTGGTTCATTGGCGTTGTTATCAACTGAAACTAGTATCTTCATAATGACTATTATGACCACTCAACGAGTCTTTGCCGTGTTTCGGCCAATCGAATCAATGATTAGCAGTTTTGGTTCAGTAGTTATTCCAACTTTCGTTGCGTGGTTGTGCGGACTGTTCATTGCAATCTTACCATTATTTGAATCCGACTATTTTATATTATCAGCTTGGTACCCAAACAGATTCTACAAATTGAGGGAAGTATCAAGAATCAATATGACGATCCTGGCAAACAGAATAAGCAATGTTACTGTTGTAAACTGGGACCAGTCTAAAAAGATTTTACACGAAGCAGTCTCGGTTTTTAAAATCAAAGCAGAGATTAGATATTACGGAGAGACGAGCGTTTGTATGCCGAGATTGTTTCTACAAGTTGGAAACGAAACTTGGGAGTATACCGTGTTTTTAATCACCTTAAACCTTATTATGTTCCTCTATATTTCGTTCAGTTACCTTCTGATTTATAGAAAAGGTGTTCACTTGGAAAGCTCGGGTTCAAAGGCAAGAAAAAACTCAATGCAGGCTAGGATTTTCAGGCTCATTCTAACCGATTTTCTGTGCTGGATTCCTATCTGCGTGCTGGTCTACATTAGCCTGGCCGGCGTGCAACTAAACAAGATCGTATATGTTGTAAGTGCAGGAGTCTTACTTCCCATAAACAGCGCTCTGAACCCGATCATTTACTCCAAAGTTATCAGCGACGGTATTTTAAAGTTATGCACATCGTTTGCTGGACGATTTTGCAGAAAAGATACATCGAATTCAGAACCACATGTGGATAACGTATATTCTCCTGATAACACAACTCCATTGTAAATACTTTCACTATAGAATTGGTAGCCAATTGTTATCATATTGTGCGTTTACTAATCATTATCTTTATGTATAATAGCGCAGAACGGTTCTTTTTCTAACCTGCCTGAGATTCCACGCCATTACAAACGATTGTACAAACTGGCTTATCTTTTAAAGTATTGTAAGCATATATTAACGTATCCCCTTATTAGTATTTGTTTTTGATATTTGTAACATGTATTTGTCCAAAATCACCTTTATTTTTTCCCACCTCTGCGGTAGCCCACTTGTCTATATCCAAAGGTCAACGAACTAAAACTATCAAGTGTGTTTTTTTTACAGTTCGGCCGATCAGAATAACCATCGGGTGTCAGGCTATTAATCGAAAGGCGAGAAAGAAGAGACCAGTAGCTAGCTGGTGTAGGCCTACAGTCGTGTGGCCTGTACACTAGCTAGCTACTGGTGTGGTAACGCGACCGATACATACCGACTTACATACAAAAAACGGTCTTAGCAACGAACCCATTATGAATTCGAAACTAAACCCGGTAGCAAAAAAACAGTAGCTAGCTGGTCGGTTGTTGCCTTGGGAAAGACACTTGACGTGGCGGATGTTGCCTTAACCTAGTGGTTAAGTCTGGTGGGAACGATTAACAACAGCTTAATACGCAAGAGAATTTGCAACACGAGTAATTTCTTACAATATTGCCATCGTATTCAACACAAGGCGTCATCTTCGGTAATACTTGCCCAAGGACACAACCGACTAGATAGCGACTAGTTTCGCACCTTTAACCTTTCGATTAAAAGGCGACGCACTAAACCGCCAGACAAACTACGGTAAATATACTGTAACGCGTGCGCTTATTTTCACCAGCAAGGTTAAACAAGAGTACGAAATTCAACGAATTTGATCATATACTCCTAAAAAATAATTTCCGACAGCGGTAACATGAATCGCTTATTCCAAACCTTGCTGAGTAGTCCAGTGGAAGTATACCCGAAAAACAACACGCTATTAATATCCAATATATTTGATAACCCGGTAGCCCTCTAAGGGCTGGAAGTTACTGCACTTGAAGTGCTGGCGAATTTTATCGCATCGTTTTTATACCGCTGTGGTTGATGCGGATAAAAGTACTTTTACCTCAGGGACAGAATAGCAAACCGGTGATCGAGGACCATTCGTCGCTTATCGGGAATACACGTTCGTTATCTGACGAGGAAATATTTCTGTGTGATGCAGATAACCTGCTGCGAGGACAAACAATTTCGACAGTGATTTATATGAAGCAAAGAGCTGATGTCAGCCCTGAAGCAGGAAACAAAATGACTCATTCGGTTTCAGTTTATTACTATTTGATTAAGTGCACGGAAATCAGTACAATACACAATATAATCTCATAGCTTTTTTGCAATATGGGCATATTTTACAATTATAATACGATTTTAAGATACCGTATATAGATTTAGTACACCACAAAATAAACAGAATGTGATAGGTCTATGCATTATTCAAAAGACCAGCAACTTTAGTAGAAAAACAGCAGGCATATATTCCAACTTTTTGCACGTCAATAAAACGCAAAGCTTGTCAGTCCTTGTTAGTGAATTAAAATGTCGTAAGCTGAATCATAAATAAAAACACCACCCCGTCTACAAACCATAAATATGGACATACGCTCTCTATCTATGCATTGATGGTTGACATTTGTTAGCGAATTTCTAAACACGGAATGCGCCAGTCAAATTATGCGTGTTCTATCTTTCCGACCTGAGTACATAATTCAAAGAATATAAAATGCAACAACCATGATTTAAGAGCAAAAACAACAATTTCATGCAAGTTAGAGTTGGTTGGGATTGTTCACATTTTGTGGCAATCGAGGGGGCGGTCGGCTGGGTGGCTGAGTGACGTCAGCTGATTGGGATCGCACTTCAGTGCGCGCACTTACTGGTGCCCATTTCTCGTTGTGACAGGCGGCCTGAAACATTGTTGAAACATTCGCATGGCTGTTTAAAAGCTACAGTGTGGCCTGAAACATTGGCTGTTTATAAGATTTATTGTGGCCTGAACATTGGCTGTTTATAAGATTTATTGTGGCCTGAACATTGGCTGTTTATAAGATTTATTGTGGCCTGAACATTGGCTGTTTATAAGATTTATTGTGGCCTGAACATTGGCTGTTTATAAGATTTATTGTGGCCTGAACATTGGCTGTTTATAAGATTTATTGTGGCCTGAACATTGGCTGTTTATAAGATTTATTGTGGCCTGAACATTGGCTGTTTATAAGATTTATTGTGGCCTGAACATTGGCTGTTTATAAGATACATTGGGGCCTGAAACATTGGCTGTTTATAAGATTCATTGTGGCCTAAAACATTGGCTGGTTATAAGATACATTGTGGCCTAAAACATTGGTTGTTTATAAGAAACATTGTGTAGTATTCGTTATTATTATATTTTTTATTTTCTTTATTATTTAATCATTTTATTGTTAACCTTTATAAGAATCGTGTGTTTATGTAACGATTTATACAAATGTAAGCATAAAATTGTGATTACTCACTCCTAAATAGATGCCACTTCCAATTATAACGAAGACAGAACCCAGAAGTGTTGGTACAATGATTGCTGATGGTATGCAAACTCTATAAGGTAAAAATGATCGAAATGCTTTGCTCGTCCGACCGATTAGCTTGTTTAATTAGTGTGTCGCCTTTCAGGACAAGGGTTGAAAATTTAAAACTGCTCACTAGGTAGTCGGTCCATAGGCAAGACACCTAATAGTTAGTGCCTAAACCCAGTGGAAGGATGAGTTCTACCAAATTGAAAGAATGTCTAAATCATACACAACACACTGCAATAGCTACTGTAACCTAATGTGTTAACCCACTAGGTTTTCTCATTCACGGGAATAAACATGAATATTCTAACTTATTTGTATTGAAAATGCAACAGATATACTTATAGATAGTATATTATTTGGAATTGATCCACAAAAATGTAACAACCAACTTACATGAAATATGCGATAGCCCTGAAGTAATAATTGTCAACAAATGGTAACTTGGTCAGCAGAGTAGCAGTACAAGATTGGAAACTGAAAAAAGACGTTGAAACTTAAGTTACCATATCCATTATTTATTACAGTATACTATTACAAGGTGTTAGAACAGTATTAAAAATGTTTGCAGTAATTTTTGTTATGTACATTAAGAATGATTAGAATAGTACCGGTATATCC
>CH003266.1:965748-997504 GCA_000149265.1 Ciona savignyi
GTAGTCAATCATTATACATACCGTCTTTCAGCAGTGTTTCCTTTGTTCTTTCTACCTCGCGGATATTCAAGTATAATTATTATTATACCAAAAATTCTGGAAACACCAGTATTTGATGATGTAGTTAAAGAAAATTCAAATGTTTTACAGGTTATGTGGTGGTTGATGCATTGTATGTATTATGTATACATAAGATTTCCAGCAATGTATGATATTGGAAAAAAAAGTCCTATTAACAATTAAAACTGTTAGACCACGCTAGTATTTATTATCTTTCCTCCAGTTTTATTTAAAAAATTCAATACTAATTTCTTCACTATCCCAAATTATTGTTATTAAATAAAATTTTCAACACGGATTAGTCCAAATAGAGAATTTAATAAATATACCAACCACAAAAACAACCTAACATACAGTTAGAAATAGTTCCACGAAAAAGGATACAGTCCATAAATTCCAATCGGCAACCAAAACATAAAGTTCTTTAACAAACCACCCATTATCCCAATGATTCCTCCAATAGACAGAACTGAAATAAAAAATAAATCAGCTGCCAAATGTGAAAGTGAACGAATATGAAAAATATTTGTTTTTCAGCATTAACCTAACTCTTCTTTTTCAACTTATCTCACATAATTACATGCATTTGGTAATAGGTACGCGAGTAGATCTGACGATTGCCCTTGTGTTAACCCCCTTGATTTTCCCATTCACGGGGATAAACATGAATATCCTATCCTACTATTTTAAAATTGTTTTGTTATAAAAATCTGAAAATGTCAGTTTAATGCTTAGATTTAAGCTACTTAGATTTTCTGTGAAAATGACTTAAAATTAAATTGTACCACCTAAATTAATACATTATAGTTAGTCTACCATTCATGATAATTTGTTTTTGATCCCGTAAATGCGAGGATAACAAAAACGGTCACTATAAACATTAATAGTAAAACGTAAAAAGCAACTAAACTGACAGTAAACATGAATAGGGAAAAGTATAAAGCAACTAAACTGCACAAATGAGTTTGATAATGTATAACTGTTATGGTAGATGATTAAATATTACTGTTGTGTCGAATGTACGGTACCGGTACGGTATTTTTAAATAATTCATACAGTTTGAAGATATTTTTGGAGATATGCAAATTATTCTGCCCCGAGCAATCGGCAAAGTTTTGAGCGACTTACCATAACTTCCCAGCAAAGCAGTTTCATTTGCCCACATTCCCCACTGAATGCTTCTTACATTGTTGCTTGATGAGGCAGGCATTGTTGTTTAAAAACCCAAATTAAAGTCAATTTAAAATCCGCTTTGTTATTCTTTAATTGTCTGAAATTACTCTACCCGAGCTTACTGTGCATGCTATAAAAAGTCGATGACGTCGGCATCTTTTCTCTTTGGAAAAAATGTTACTTTTTGTTAAGGGGTGTGAAAATTGACTATATAACAGAGAGAAAAATAAAGTTTTGCACTATTAAGTTGAAACATAGCCAACATCAATCTGCAGATTATTTTCACTAGGGCTGTTTTGATTAATACGACTGGTATACATAGCTAACTCAGGTAAAAGTAACTACTGATTTAAAGTCGGAATTTTCAGAAAAATTAAGGGGGATTACCTAACTAAATTATATAGTCATTAAAACCAACGACACCAGAAATCAACAGTGGTTTCATTTAACCATCAAGAAAGCTTTAATCCTTGCTTAATGCATTTTTTCCAAATATCTTTGCTAAAAATTTTTTTGAAAGAATCACGGATAGATATACCCTGAGACATGACCGACTGGGGAGCACATCTGTAACTTGTCAGACTGTCAATCAGAAGATTTCGGTCAAAATCAGCAGCATTAATTATTTGACAGTATCTTAAACTGTAGCAATGTGTCCATTGTAATTAATACAGTGTAATGGTAGGCCTATATTGTCAAAGGAAGACCTGGCAACTATACTAACCAGACAGGTAAGACCAACAAAATGTAATTATATAATATTTTAATAAAAACTCACATGCCAATTTTTCCTATTCTATAAAAAAATATAAGACGACCAGTTCGGAAAAAGTATAATAAGGATTGTTTTAAAGACAAGTGCATGTTTCTGTGCTAAATTAAAGATTTGAAAAAAATGATGTCCTTTTTACTCATTGCCTCCCTGGTTAGGCTGTTATTATATGCTTTTGATCAATAATTGTAAAGTAATCAGTACCACAGTATGTAGTTGCAAGTTTAGGAGCGCTTAATTGGCAAGTTTCTTAGTTGCCGTTAAATTACTTCCTGAGTTTAAAGAACTAATTTTACTAGATGCTGAAAACATGCTACATTTGCATACCATGAATCTTTTTTTCTTTGGATTCGATCGCATAAAAATCGATACTGTATGGTAGAACGCCATTGGAAAGAACGACCAGCAAATCAGTCAGAAAGCAGACGGGCAGATAAGAAGACATATGCACAAAGTTATGCGCTGCTATTTCGAACTAACTGAATTTTCCAAAGCACCGACTTAAATCTTAATAGTAAATTATACGCCACAAAACATAATTTGCATACGAAAATCTAGCTATAAAAATACTTAATCAAGCTTAGGGTTGACAAACTTAAAATTTTTAACTTTGAAGTGCGTAAGAAATTTATTCTTGTGTGCTTATGGCAAAATGAGATTTAATGTTGTTTTGGTTTAAAAGAAGAAACTTTATTACGTTCATACCCTAGCAATGTTTCTTAAACTAAAACTAGTGCAAGCACAAGAGGGTTATTAAAACTGATCACGGTAATACGTGCAATGCTTGGTTAAAACCGATCACGGTCATAGGCTTACGTGCAACCCGCTACGCAAAGAAAGTTGTATCATTAATCGTTTAAGCAGCACTACGTAATATGATCCTCTACTCACACAGCCTTTACAGGCCATACGATTTTATGTTTTACATACAAAATTTACCAATATGTTAACGAAATATAAACCAACTGCTATTTCGTATGCTAATACCCGTGACAACATTAGAGTGTGAGATTTGCTGAATTCACAAATCCAAGAAACTCACGCTTCAGCCTGTATGACTTAGTAATAATATCGTTTCCTGCAGCTGCCTATTATATCCAGTCCAGCAGTGGATCTACGCGCTGAACAATAAGCGTTTCAATCTGGTTTAGGATCTTAGACAGTAACAAACAATACTAGTTTTGGCCAGCACAGTAAGAAAAACTTTTTCAATTAGGCTTAGTGACAGTTACGGTGGTATAACAATTTGCTTTAATGTTTATAATGCTTAAGTACAGTAAAAAGCAACCAATGCCCAGGTGTTACTTGAATTTTGTATCCTACTTTACGTTTATGTGACCTAGTCAGAGGACTCCATAGTGTTAAGTTTAAACACAGTTTCGAAGTGCATAAGTATTACCTTGTTGGTTATCCCATTATAGTTCTCTATGTACCCGGAGTGTTATACAGCACAATATACCAAGCCATGTATGGAATAAGGTGTATTACGTTTGTTCTGTGTTATGTTGTACAAGCTGTTTTGGTCGAGGCCGGTGATCCACCAGGCCACTTGCAACCCATTGGTTCACACATGCCTCCTATGCATATCGAAGAGAGGAACGATTTCCCGAACCCAATCGAATTTTACGATAATTACGTCGCTCCTGGGAAACCTGTTTTATTCAAAGGGGCAGCGAAACAGTTTCCAAGTTACAATAACTGGAAAAACGATTCTTACTTAAGGTTGGTTGATATTTTCTCTAAAGACAACCTCTAATGTTTTTATCATGTTTTAATATATATTCCAGCGAAGTATATGGGAGTATGTACATGGCCGCCGAAACCGCTAAAAAAGAGGATAGAAACAACCCGATCAGGGAAATGAATTTTACGACGTTTCTTTCACTGTACGAAGAAGAAGACATATACATGGTTCAATATTTAACACCACCGCAGCCCATCACAAGTATATGCTTTGATTTCTGTACTGAACATAAATAACTTGTCCGGCCCGTCAGTCTAGCGGTTAAGTGCGTCGCCTTTGAATCGAAAGGTTGCAGGTGCGAAACTGGTCGCTAGCTAGTCGGTTGTGTCCTTGGACAAGGCACTTAACGGACATTGCCTGGACCCAGCGGATTAATGGATTCTACCAAATTGGCGTCCATACACAAACACACTGCAATAGCTCCGATAACCCGACGGTGGGCGCGAGGTGATCTGACGATTGCCCGTGTGTTAACCACCTTTGGTTTTCCCATTCACGGGGGTAAACATGAATGTCCTATCCTATTTTATCCTAACTCAACTGTGTATTTACAACGTTACATTGTTTTAAGGCATTCACCAGGGGTAACCTAGTTATGTCAATTTAGAAGTAAACTAAATGTATTTTTCTATCAGAGGAAATGTTCGTTCCAAAATCGTTGCTGTGTCCTGGGTTTTTGGAGTTGCTAAACATGGCGTTGTTGTGGTTTTCGTCCGGTGGCACCAAATCTGTCCTTCACAACGACTCGTTCGAAAACATCAACTGTCTTTTTGATGGAACGAAGGAACTTATTATGATTGACAGGGTAGGTAGGATAACAACGGCCATGAATGAAACGCTAACACTGTTCTCCTACTTCTGATGTGACATTGGATCTAAATATATAGACATTGTGAACTTGTAGTCCTATCGGTATAGCAAAGTAAATTTGATTCGCATTACTATTATGTAAAAAGTTTAATTAACCATTCTTGACGCAGAAACATAAAGAACTTGTGCCAATCGATAATTGGGAAAAAGGATACAGCTCTGTGGATGTCGAGCGAGTAGATATGTACAAATACCCAACATTGTCTAAACTACCGTGGTACATCGCTAATATGGACACTGGAGATTGCTTGTACATACCCATGAAGTACGCTATTTTGCTAGGAACAATTTGTTAGTTTTTAAATACACTCTATCGTTTTAGTTGGTACCACCACGTTAACTCTTCTCTGACGCGAAACTTGGCGATCAATTTGTGGTGGAGAGAACACGAGAACGGCCTTGAGCACCGAGAAGAATGTGAAAAAAGCCTTCAAGATATTCCAGAATACGATCGTTTGTTCAATTATCATTTGTCATCTGGAATTAAAGTCGAAGAGTAAGCACTTTTGTTTTTGCAATACGATATCTATGTTTCGCGATACTATATTGAACTGTATCTGTACATTAAATTACACTAATTTAATATGGGCGGTCCACAGTAACCACCAGGACCAGGAATTTAGGCCAGAGGAGGCCCATTACTCCAGCGCCCGAGCTATCATTGATAAATAACAGATACATATTCTGCTAAAATATCTTAATATACATACGTCATTTACAAAACTTAACAAAGTGTAGTGGTTAGTTCTAACACACACACTGGTTCAGTCGATCTATAGCTATACACTGCAACCGGTTTCGGGTTGATGGGTTCTACTAAGTTAAAGCACTTGTAAATTATACACAATATTTTAATGGCGAAAGAAGTTGATTAAGTAAATTTTGTTCTGAAGTGTTTTCAGTGGTTTAAATCTAACTTTACTGCAATTACTTTATCAACAAAAATCATAAGTATAATACGTTGACTGATTCCTACTATAGTTTGTAATTCTTCCTGGGGACAAAACTAAAAGGAGGGAAAGCGGGAAGGAGGCAAACTGCACACTATAATGAAGATAATGACATAATAGTCCGTTTTAAACATTAGTTTGGAGTTAGGGTTAGTTCTGGGGTTAAGGTTTGTGATTAGGGTAGGGTTTAAATTAGTTTTCGTAATTTTAGTATGCAGTTTCCCTCCTTCCCTCCTTCCCGCCTTCCCTCCTTTCAGTGTTACCCTCTTCCTGATACAACGCGCTTACTACTGTTTTGTGAGCCGTTTCCGGTAATGGTTCGACGCACAGAAGATGTCTCGGAAAGGCCTGAAGCTTTTTGAGGCAATTTTTGATGACCAACGCATAAATTAATATACATTTTCTGGATACAAGTCAGCAAATCAAATGTTTATACCTGTATCTGTTTAACGAGAATTTCTATCGAACCTGTGTATGGTGAGCTCGTCAATGAGGCAGTTTTTGTATCGAATCGGTGTATAAGTTGGTCACTTTAACCAATCGACCACACGAACACACAATTAAAATATTGAACACACTGTAATTCTTCCGCCACCTATACTTGTAATGGACACCTCACCGACCGGTTATTAAAATGATTCCAATGTAGGGCTTATAACTTGATCATTGCAGTTTAACTTTCTCTGAAGCTTTCGCTGAGAACGGTACAACTACATTGAGAAATTTATTAAGAACAGTGGCACGTTTATCGCCAAGGGACATGGAAAAAGAGGATTTACGGAACATTCTAAAAGTTTGTTTATTGTTTATATTATAATACGACCGGAATTTATTTGCTTGAACATGCCCAAAAAACAATTTCGCTACCATTACGCTGCCATATCCTTTATCGCAGTGACTATTGCTTATTCGGTTTCTGGTTAACAGTTTTTTTTACCGGGCTTGGTTGCTAAGACCGTTTTGTATGAAAATCGGTGTATGTATCGGTCGCGTTAACCATTCGGCCACACGACTGTACATAAGTTTTAACTTCATCTGAATAGCTTGGTTGGTTAGTGCGCCGCCATTAAGCTGAAGGATTGTAGGTCCAAAAGTGGTCACCAGTCGGTTGTATTCTTGGTCAAGGTACTTAATAAACATTTCCCGGACCTAGTGGACCAATGATTCTATAAAAACTAAAGGAGCGTTTCAATCATACTCATCCTAAAAAAATAGCTGAGTAACCCGACGGTGGGTGCAAGATAATTTGACGATAAACCGTGTGAGAATACCCATCAGCGCGAGAAAATATGAACATGGCCCTTGTGGCAACGACCCATTTTTATATTCAAGAGGATAAACATGATATCCCATCTTTTCGTAATTCGTTAGTTTTAAAGCAAATAAGTCTTAAGCTTGGTCAACGCTAAAGCTTAATAGACTCTCAAACTTATTCAGCTTTTTTTACCAGTAGATGATTTAATTGTGAAATGCTTATTTAAAGATCACGACAACTATGTAATGTAAAGGTAGCATGCTCGCTAGCTAGTCGGTTGTGTCCTTGGGCAAGGCACTTAACGGACATTGCCTGAACCCAGTGCTTTAATGGGTTCTACTAAATTGAAGGAACGTGTCTATTATATACAACACACTGTAATAGCTCCGGTAACCCAACGATTGACGCGAGGTGATCAGATGATTGCCCGTGTGTTAACCCCCTTGGTTTTCCCATTCACGAGGATAAACATGAATATCCTATCCTATCCTAACAATGTACTTCATTACAGGATGTTAAGGTGATCTTTATCCATAGCGACATAAACGATGATAAAATACTGACAGTCAAAGAACTCGAGTCTTTTGTGCAAACTGATCTGCTGGAACCATTTATTAAAGAGGATTCGAATTATTATAAACAAAATCAGTATAAAGATAAGAACGATGAATTGTAATCGTTTATTAATTTCGGACTGATTAGACTTGCGTGAGTGATTATGGTCAAACTTTGTTTAACAATAAAAATCACAGGTTATAATTTTCCCTATTCGACAGTGCCTTGTAAAAGAAACAACGCCATTTTTAAATTTAAGTTTATAAAATAATTTTTTATGGGTTTTACATTGCTAGTAATTTGTTTTTTTATCGATGCTTATATTCGCTTCAGCTTGTAACTATTTGAGTAAATTTGTCAATAAGTTTATATTTTAAATAATGCGTTTTAAAATCTAGGTAGGCATACAGTTGCAAGATTGCTGATAATAGGTGCTTACAATTTTAAGATTATACAGTTGTGACATTATGCTGGTGCATAATCATCTGAGACGCTCTGTTTACCGAATACCGATAGTCTAAGCTAAGGCGTACACAACTATCCACCGAATTCTATTCTACGTATGTATAATTTAAATTGGTTTATTTGTGGTTGGTGTAATAATGGAGTTTTCTTGATTTTATGGTTTTGCTGGCAGCTTTTAAAGTATTGAAGAGATCTTGCTATAAACGTGTTAATTAGAATTTACTGCATAAAGATCTTGCTATTAATGTGTTTCATTAGAATTTACTGCGTATGTTGTTTACATTTATGAAGACTACAATTAAACAAGATTTGACGCTGGCTATTTCCGGTTGACACATAATTGTTTGTTTTTTTTATCCGCAATAACAATCACCTTGTGAAAAGAGGTATACATGCGATTATTTGGAAACGTGTTTATTTAATAAACTTTTAACATTCACAATCCCAAAGACTTTCGACATCATTCCTATGACTTTTTGGAAATAATTAAAACGCGAAGAAGAGTAAAGTTCGTCGAAGGTTAGCAAGTTTGAAGAGCTCTGGGGCTAAAATTTCAGGGTTATGAGTATATAGTTACTTTCTCTTTTGATCAATTTCTACAGTTAGTTTTTCTAAATATCCTGATCACAGGGGCAGCCAGCAACTGTGTGTTACAGTAAACCAACAATCTTTAGCTCCACAGTACAATGTTTGGGCAAATACAAGTCGTCATTTACTAAAATATCATTAAACCAAGGCCCGCCGAACTAAAAGCCTATTGCTCAATCGTGACCATAAAATAACACCAGTTTAAAAAAACGAGAGGATAAAAAGACCGAAATTGGCATAGTAAGCATATCTCATATATCAATTAACAACACAAGATATTCAGAAACGCTATTTATTGCTGGTGTGATAGTAATTGTTTAGTTTTGCTTGCCAAACAATCATATGGATTTATTGCCATCAACTAACAGCCCAATGCGTTTACGTAAAGTATGCATATTCTAATTTTGGAATATTTGTAATTAACTAATATTAATTATTTGTAATTAACCAACAGTCCAGTGTGTTTACGTGACCCACTGCATTCTGTGCATAGTATTAAGATCTGAATATATCCTGCTCATGTTACTCAGGAAACCCTTTCCAGTAGATTTCTTAGAAACCGTACAGTGAAGCTGTTTATGGAAATCAAATTATACATTGTGCTGTGAATCGTTTTGTTAGTATACTCGACATTTACTAAATAAAACCGCCAAACAATCCATACCGTTGATTAATGTTAAGGGTTATATATATGCAGAATTATTTCTTAAGTCAGAGTCGAGATTGAGAGATTCGAGATTAGATTGATTTTTGGTAAACAAAGATATTTTAATATTCATTGGCAGATTAAGATGAGAATGATTTTGTTAGTTCTGTGTTATGTTGTGCAAGTTGTTTTGGTCGAGGCCGATGATCCACCAGGCCACTTGCAACCCATTGGTTCACACATGCCTCCTATGCATATCGAAGAGAGGAAAGATTTCCCGAACCCAATCGAATTTTACGATAATTATGTCGCTCCTGGGAAACCTGTTCTATTCAAAGGGGCAGCGAAACAGTTTCCAAGTTACAACAACTGGAAAAACGATACTTATTTGAGGTTTGGAGAATAAAGCATTGAGTTAATAAATAGTCGAAGTGAAAAATATACAGTTAAAATAATATGTTTCATAATTAGGATAGGATAGGATATTCATGTTTATCCCCGTAAATGAGAAAACCAAGGGGGTTAACACACGGGCAAACGCCAGATCGCCTCGCGCCCATCGTCGGGTTACCGGAGCTATATTACAATGTTGTATATGATAGACACGTTTCTTCAGTTTGGTAGAACCCATTAATCCGCTGGGTATAGGCAATGTCCGTAAAGTGCCTTGCTCAAGGACACAACCGACTAGCTAGCGACCAGTTTTGCACCTTCAACCTTTTCGATTGAAAGGTGACACACTTAACCGCCAGACTAACCGGCCGGACGATATGTGTTGTTTCGGAATTTTTACTTTGTTTCGTGCCTTCCATGGAAAATATATAATGTAATACCTTAAACATTTCCAAATGAATTGTATGCTTGAATATCTAGAGGTTTGTTTGTAAGTGCTAATTAAAACTTGACTCATAACCCGTCTTTCCCAGGGAAAAGTATGGCGGATTAACCGTTATGGCTGAAACTGCAAAGAAAGAAGACCGAAATAATCCTGTCAGACCAATGAATTTCTCAACATTTCTCTCCACATACAAAGAAGAAGATATATATTTAGTACAAGATGTGGCACCACCTCGCCCTATCACAGGTATAGAGTTCTTTATTTGCTGGACATCTTATCTTTAAAGACCGTATTTGTCAAAATGTTAAGATTACCGTGCGATGTCTTATGGACAAAATAAGTTTACACCATCCTGTTAAAGGTAGTTTAGTTTAGTTTATTGTTTGTTTCCACGATGAAAACACGAAGCAGGACTATTGATAACAATTTGGAAAACGGGAAAAAAACGGCAAAACGACATTCGTTAGATCAGGTCTAAAAAGCAACAAATTATTAAATTTCAGTATAATTAGACGTGGCCGCTAAACCCAAATAAAAAAATTAAAATAATTGTTTATAAAAAAATACACTATTACACTACTAGGTATTTTGAACTAGTACGCTCCTTTGGGCGAATGTTTCACTTAACCGATATAGATACTGTATCCCGTATCCCGAAACGACTCTTTAACATTTTGGGTGTGACTTCAAAAAACGAACTTTGTAACGAGCCATTATGGTTTCGAAACTTAGCTCGGCAATACAAACAAAAATGGATATGTTTAACTATGTGTTTTACAGAGGAAATGTTTGTTCCAAAATCGTTGTTGTGTCGCGGGTTTATGGATTTACTAAACATGGCGTTGTTGTGGTTTTCATCCGGTGGCACCAAATCTGTTCTTCACAACGATTCGTTCGAAAACATCAACTGTCTTTTTGATGGGACGAAGGAACTTATTATGATTGACAGGGTTGGTAGGGATAACAACGGCCATGATAAAACGCTAACACCGTTCTCCTAGTTCTGATGTGACATAGGATCTAAATATATAGACATTGTGAACTTGTAGTCCTATCGGTATAGCAAAGTAAATTTGATTCGCATTACTATTATGTAAAAAAGTTTAATTAATCATTCTTGACGCAGAAACATAAAGAACTTGTGCCAATCGATCATATGGAAAGAGGATACAGCTCTGTGGATGTCGAGCGAGTAGATATGTACAAATACCCAACATTGTCTAAACTACCGTGGTACATCGCTAATATGGATACTGGAGATTGCTTGTACATACCCATGAAGTACGCCATTTTGCTAGGAGCAATTTGTTATTTTTTAATTACACTATATCGTTTCAGTTGGTACCACCACGTTAACTCTTCTCTGACGCGAAATTTGGCGATCAATTTGTGGTGGAGAGAACACGAGAACGGCTTTGAACACCGAGAAGAATGTGAAAAAAGCCTTCAAGATATTCCAGAATACGATCGTTTGTTCAATTATCATTTGTCATCTGGAATTAAAGTCGAAGAGTAAGCACTTATGTTTAAGCAATACGATACCTATGTTTCGCAATACAATATTGAACTGTATCTGTACATTAAATTATATTAATTTAATATGGGTGAGTCCACAGTAGCCACCGGGACCAGGAATTCAGGCCATAGAAGGCCCTGCTAGAATATCTTAATATACACGTCATTTACAAAACTTACAAAGTGCAGTGGTTAGTTCTTACACACACACTGGCTCTGTCGATCTATACACTGCAACAAGATCCCGTTTAATTAGTTTTACTAAATTCAAGCACTTGTGAATCATACACAACACAATATTTTAATGAATTGTTTAAGTAAATCTTGTTATGAAGTGTTTTCAGTGGTTTAAATCTAACTTTACTGCAATTACTCTACCGACGATAATCATACGTATAATACGTTGACTGATTCCTACTATAGTTTGTAATTGTTCCTGAGGACAAAACTAAAAGGAGGAAAAGCGGGAAGGGGGGAAACTGCACACTAAAATGAAGATAATAACATAATAGTCAGTTTTAAACATTAGTTTGGAGTTAGGGTTAGTTCTGGGGTTAAGGTTTGTGATTAGGGCAGGGTTTAAATTAGTTTTCGTAATTTTAGTATATATGCAGTTTCCCTCCTTCCCTCCTTCCCGCTTTCCCTCCTTTTAGTGTTACCCTCTTCCTGATACAACGCGCTTACTACTGTTTTGTGAGTCGTTTCCGGTATTGGTTCGACGCACAGACGATGTCTCGGAAAGGCCTGAGTCTTTTGGGGGCAATTTTTGATGACCAACGCATAAACTAAATTACATATTCTGGATATAAGTTATCAAATCAAATGTTTATACCTGTAACTGTTTTACGGGATTTTTTTCAAACCCCTGTATGGTGGGCTCGTCATTAAGGCCGTTTTTGTATTGAATCGGTATATTTTTTGTTGGTCACTTTAACCAGTCGACCACATGAAAACACAACTAAAATATTGAACACACTGTAATTCTTTCACCACCCATTTGTAATGGACACATCACCGGTTATTAAAACGATTTCAATACAGGATTTATAACTTGATCATTGCAGTTTAACTTTCTCTGAAGCTTTCGCTGAGAACGGTACAACCACATTGAGAAATTTATTAAGAACAGTGGCACGTTTATCTCCGAAGGATATGAAAAAGGAGGATTTACGGAATATT
Organism: Ciona savignyi; assembly: GCA_000149265.1. NCBI lineage: Eukaryota > Metazoa > Chordata > Ascidiacea > Phlebobranchia > Cionidae > Ciona > Ciona savignyi. The sequence goes on from CH003266.1 coordinate 978,359, forward strand.
CTGAAAGTTGGTTTATTGTTTCTTTATATCATAATACGACCGGAATTTATTTGCTTGAACATGCCCAAAAAACAGTTTCGCTACCATTACGCTGCCACATGCTTTAACCGCAGTGACTATTTCTTATTCGGTTTCTGGTTAACAGTTTTTTTACCGGGCTTAGTTGCTAAGACCGTTTTGTATGAAAATCGGTGTATGTATCGGTCGCGTTAACCATTCGGCCACACCACCGTACATGAGGTTTTAACTTCATCTGAATAGCTTGGTTGGTTAGTGCGTCGCTATTAAGTTGGAGGGTTGCAGGTTCGAAAGTGGTCACTAGTCGGTTGTATTCTTGGTCAAGGTACTTAATAAACATTTACCGGACATATCGGACCAATGATTCTATAAAAACTAAAGAAGCGTCTCAATTATACTCATCATAAGAAAATAGCTGAGGTAACTCGACGGTGGGTGCGAGATAATTTGACGAATATCCGTGTGAGTAAACCCCCTTATACCAGCGCGAGAAAAGATGAACATGGCCCTTGTGGTAACGACCCATTTTTATATTCAAGAGGATAAACATGATATCCCATCTTATCGTAACTCATTAGTTTTAAAGCAAAAAAGTCTTAGGCTTGGTCAACGCTAAAGCTTAAAACAAACTATTAAACTTGGTTACCTTTTTTACCAGTAGATGATTTAATTGTGAAATGCTTATTTAAAGATCCCTACAACTATGTAATTTAAATGTAGCATGCTCGCTAGCTAGTCGGTTGTGTCCTTGGGCAAGGCACTTAACGGACATTGCCTGAACCCAGTGGTTTAATCGGTTCTACTAAATTGAAGAAACGTGTCTATCATACACAACACACTGCAGTTGCTCCGGTAACCCGACGATGGGCACGAGGTAATCTGACGATTGCCCGTGTGTGTTAACCCCCTTGGTTTTCCTATTCACGGGGATAAACATGAATATCCTATCCTATCCTATCCTAACACAATACTTCATTACAGGATGTTAAGGTGATCTTTATCCATAGCGACATAAACGATGATAAAATACTGACAGTCAAAGAACTCGAGTCTTTTGTGCAAACTGATCTGCTGGAACCATTTATTAAAGAGGATTCGAATTATTATAAACAAAATCAGTATAAAGATAAGAACGATGAATTGTAATCGTTTATTAATTTCTGACTGATTTGACTTGCGTGAGTTATTATGGTCAAACTTTGTTTAACAATAAAAATCACAGGTTATAATTTTCCCTATTCGACAGTGCCATTTAAAAGAAACAACGCCATTTTTAAATTTAAGTATATAAAATAATTTTTTATGGGTTTTACATTGCTAGTAATTTGTTTTTTTATCGATGCTTATATTCGCTCCAGATTATAACTTTTGTGCAAATTTGTCAATCAGTTTATATTTTAAATAATGCGTTTTGAAATCTAAGTAGGCCTACAGTTGCAAGATTGCCGATAATAGGTGCTTAACCATTTTAAGATTATACAGTTGTGACATTATACTGGTGCATAATCATCTGAGACGCTCTATGTACCGAATACGCGATAGTCTAAGCTGAGGCGTACACAACTATCTAACGAATTCTATTCTACGCGTATGTATAATTTAAATTGGTGTATTTGTAGTGGTGTAATAAAGGAGTATTCCCTAGATTTCCTAGTTTTGCTGGCAGCTTTTAAAGTATTGAAAAGATCTTGGTATAAATGTGTTTAATTAGAATTTACTGCATGTGTTGTTTTCTGAATTTTTTACATTTATGGAGACTAAAATTGAACAAGATTCTAAAACTTTGCATCCACGATTTTCTTTAGATCTTTTACTTTGCGCAACTAAACAATTACTCTGTTTTACGACGTTGAATTTATTCTGAGTGACGCTGACTATTTCCGGTTGACACTACTTGTTTGTTTTTTTGATCCGCAATAACAATCATCTTGTGCAAAGAGAGATACATGCGATTATTTGGAAACGTGTTTATTTAATAAACATTTACCATTCACAATCCAAAAGAGTTTCGACACCGTTTCCCCATGACTTTTTGGAGAAAATTAAAATGCGGAAAAAGGTAAGTTCGTCTAAAGTTAGCAGGTTTGGTGCGCTGGGGTTAACGTTTTAGTGTATGATTATAAAGTACTTTCTCTTTTGATCAATTTCAACAGTTAGTGTTTCCAAATATCCTGAGCACAGCAGGGCAGCCAGCAACTGTGTGCGACAGTAATCCAACTATCTTTAGCTCCATTATTATAATGTTTGGGCAAATACTAGTCGGCATTTACTAAAATATCATTTATCCCAGGCCCGCCGAACTAACAGCCTGTTGCTCAATTGTGACCAAAATATGACACCAGTTTAAAAAAACGAGAGGATAAAAAGACCGAAATTGGCATAGTAAGCATATCTCATATATCAATTAACAACACAAGATATTCAGAAACGCTATTTATTGGAGTGATAGTAATTGTTTAGTTTTGGTTGCCAAACAATCATATGGATTTATTTCCATCAACTAACAGCCCAGTGTGCTTACGTGACCCACTGCATTCTGTGCATAGTATTAAGATCTAAACATATCCTGCTCATGTTACTCAGGAAACCCTTTCCAGTAGATTTCTTAGAAACCGTACATGGAAATCAATTAATACACTGTGCTGTAAGTCGTTTTATTCGTATACTTGACATTTACTGAATTAAATCGCAAAACAATCCATACCGTTGATAAATGTTAAGGGTTATATGCAGAATTACTTCTTAAGTCAGATTCGATTCGATAAAACAAAGATATTTTAATATTCATTGCCAGATTATGATGAGATTGATTTTGTTAGTTCTGTGTTATGTTGTGCAAGTTGTTTTGATCGAGGCCGATGATCCACCAGGCCACTTGCAACCCATTGGTTCACACATGCCTCCTATGCATATCGAAGAAAGGAACGATTTCCCGAACCCAATCGAATTTTACGATAATTACGTCGCCCCTGGAAAACCTGTTCTATTCAAAGGGGCAGCGAAACAGTTTCCAAGTTACAACAACTGGAAAAACGATTCTTACTTGAGGTTTGGAGAATAAACCATTAAGTTAATAAATGGTCGAAGTGAAAAATATACAGTTAAAATAATACGTTTCATAATTAGGATAGGATAGGATATTCATGTTTATCTCCGTAAATAAGAAAACCAAGGGGGTTAACACACGGGCAATCGCCGGATCACCTCGCGCCCACCATTGGGTTACGAAACTATATTACAGTGTTGTATATGATAGACACGTTCCTTTAATTTGGTAGAACCCACTAATCCGAAGGGCAAATTGCCTTGCCCAAGGACACAACCGACTAGCTAACGACCAGATTTTCACCTTCAACCTTTCGATAGAAAGGCGACGCACTTAACCGCCAGACTAACTGGTCGGACGGATGTGTTGTTTCGTAATTTCACTTTGTTTCGTGCCTTCTAAAAAAATACAAAATGTAATACCTTAAACATTTTCAAATGAATTGTATGCTTGAATATCTAGAGGTTTGTTTGTAAGTGCTAATTAAAACCTAAATCATAACCGTCTATTCCCAGGGAAAAGTATGGCGGATTAAACGTTATGGCAGAAACTGCAAAGAAAGAAGACCGAAATAATCCTGTCAAACCAATGAATTTCTCAACATTTCTCTCCACATACAAAGAAGAAGATATATATTTAGTACAAAATGTAGCGCCACCTCGCCCTATTACAGGTATAGAGTTCTTTATTTACTGGACATCTTATCTTTAAAGATCGCCTACGTATTTGTCTGGGATAGGATAGGATAGGATATTCATCTTTATCCCCGTGAATGGGAAAACCAAGGGGGTTAACACACGGGCAATCGTCAGATCACCTCGCGCCCATCGTCGGGTTACCGGAGCTATTGCAGTGTGTTGTATATGATAGACACGTTCCTTTAATTTGGTAGAACCCATTAATCCGCTGGGTTCAGGCAATGTCCGTAAAGTGCCTTGCCCAAGGACACAACCGACTAGCTAGCGACCAGTTTCGCACCTTCGACCTTTCGATTGAAAGGCGACGCACTAAACCGTTGGACCAACGGGCCGGTCTAAATTTTAAGATTATCGTGCGACGTCTCATGGACAAAATAAGTTTATACAATCCTGTTAAAGATATTTTGAACTAGTATGCTTGTTTGGCCAAATTGATTCTACTGATTTTATTGGCATCACATAATAACAGTGCGAAGATGGAACGAAATATTATCATTAGCCACTACAGAGTAGTTTTAAAAACATGGCCGCCTAATGCACAGGGTAACAGAGATATAATGGTATTTAAGTTTTGTTCCAGCAACCGCCGACTTGTAGATGTTGATTTGTCGACCGTGCTGGCTCTAGATGTGGTGGTCCTTGGCTGCAGAGCGACTGGTTAACTTGGCCCATATAGATGCCGAATTGACTTTTTAACATTTTGGTTGTGACTTTAAAAACGAACTTTGTAACGAGCCCATTATGGTTTCGAAACTTAACTCTTCAATACAAACGAAAATGGATATGTTTAACTATGTTTTTTACAGAGGAAATGTTCGTTCCAAAGTCGTTGTTATGTCGCGGGTTTATGGATTTTCTAAACATGGCGTTGTTGTGGTTTTCATCCGGTGGCACCAAATCTGTTCTTCACAACGACTCGTTGGAAAACATCAACTGTCTTTTTGATGGAACGAAGGAACTTATTATGATTGACAGGGTTGGTAGGATAATAATGATGTTTCTGTCCGGCCGGTTAGTCTGGCGGTTATGTGCGTTTTCTTTCAATCGAAAGGTTGTAGATGCGAAACTGGTCGCTAGCAAGTCGGTTGTGTCCTTGGGCAAGGCACTTTACGTACATTGCCTGAACCAAGCGGATTAATGGGTTCTACCAAATTGAAGGAACGTGTCTATCATATATACAACACACTGCAATAGCTCCGGTAACCCGACGGTGAGCGCGAGGTGATCTGACGATTGCTCGTGTGTTAACCCCCTTGGTTTTTCCATTCACGGGGTAAACATGAATATTATATCCTATGCTATTCTTATGAAATATACTTGTCAACACTAAGTGTTTGGTAACAGAAACACAAAGAACTTGTGCCAATCGATAATTTGGAAAAAGGATACAGCTCTGTGGATGTCGAGCGAGTAGATATGTACAAATACCCAACATTGTCTAAACTACCGTGGTACATCGCTAATATGGATACTGGAGATTGCTTGTACATACCCATGAAGTACGCCATTTTGCTAGGAACAATTTATTATTTTTAATTACACTATGTCGTTTTAGGTGGTACCACCACGTTAACTCATCTCTGACGCGAAATTTGGCGATCAATTTGTGGTGGAGAGAACACAAGAACGGTTTTGAACATCGAGAAGAATGTGAAAAAAGCCTTCAAGATATTCCAGAATACGATCGTTTGTTCAATTATCATTTGTCATCTGGAATTAAAGTCGAAGAGTAAGCACTTATAATATTTCTATGTTTTACATTAGTCGGTGTGATAGTTTTCATTTTTATCTTCCATAGTTCCATGCGGTCAGTTTTAATTTGGTATTTAGAATCTGGAGTAATCCTTAATTGTGTGTGTTAATTTGATTTTAATTTATACTGTGTATGACTAATTAACTATTATCTATTTGAATTAGGGCAAAATTTATGGTAGAGAAAACACCCTGGAAATCGTGTTCTTAACTTGTAACTGTTCACTGTTAATCGCATAATAGAAAGAAAACCAATCTGTGTTGGCTGAGTTACAATAAGACTTAGAGCCTTAAAGACAGGCTTCCAGCCAGGAGTTTGGAAAAACAATAAGAGTTAAGAAGCGATCGCCGGGCACCATTACTCTTATAGCAGCAAGTAGAGGCTGCAAAAATAGAATCAGAATTCTGGACTCGTTACCAGGCTGGCAGACTCTACACCCCTGGTGGGCTCGTCACTGATGCCGCTTTTGTATCGAATCAGTGATTGTTGTTGGTCACTTGAACCAGTCGACCACACGAACACACAATTAAAATATTAAACACTTTAATTCTTCCACCACCCATTTGTAATGGAACCTCACCGGTTATTAAAATGATTCCAATGCAGAATTGAAATCTTGGTCTTTGCAGTTTAATTTTCTACGAAGCATTCGCTGAGAACGGTACAACTACATTGAGAAATTTATTAAGAACAGTGGCACGTTTATCTCCGAAGGACATGAAAAAAGAGGATTTACGGAACACTCTTAAGGTTTGTTTATTGTTTATATCATAATTTATTGTTTGGATCATAATAGGCCTACTACTTGATTTGCTTGAACATACCCCAAAAAACAATTTTGGTACTTACGCTGACACATGCTTTAACCGCAGTGACTATTGCTTATTCGGTATCTGGTTAACGGTTTTTTACCGGGCTTAGTTTTGAACCAATAATGGGTGTTACGTCACCACATGTTATTTCTATTATTAATTTCGGGTAGTAACTTTTGTTCTAAAATTGTCCCCTGTCGAAATTTCCTTTAACATTTCTATGGTTTTGGGGGGAATTACCTTCTCGTGTCGCAAAAGTAGTTATTCCATTTTTAGTTCTTTTTGTCTAAGTCTGCTGTGTGGATACAGCCTTAGAAAGTGTTGTCGCTACGGCCTAAGAACTATTTAGTTGTCAAATCTGACTGGGTCCAACATAGTTGGTAAGCATTGTGTTTCTTTTTTGTATTTACCTATGTTCCGAATGTATATTGAAACTTATTATTTGTTTATATAACCCCTGTTACGTCACTCCGGGTGACCAGTCAGGCCCGTCGAAGGGCGGCGTAACATCGTTGCAACTATCGGACGATCTTGTGATCGTTGCAACTATCGGACGATCTTGTGATCGTTGCAATCTAGCTGCTTATTACCTACCCCTATTCCTGTGTTCTGTTCAATATGGATCCTGTTGAACTACTGGCCCAATGCAAAGAAAAAATGCAGCATAGCTACTTGTCTGTTGAAGGGTTAATGTCGGACGCCAAAAATATTGATGCTGTGAAAAAGCATTTGGTGAATGTTGAGAATGCTCACATGGCACTGCTGGCAGCCTACGCATCGTGCAATGATAGCGAATCAAAAATAGAGGTGTCACGACATCGAGCTGATTCCAAGCGTGAGAAGTCGGAATTTGATGAACGAGTGAAGGAATGGATCCAGCAATGTGATTCTCGTCACCTAAACGAAAATCTAGATGGACTCGAGATCAAGAGTTCGTATACGACTAGCTCTACAAGAAGCCTTCGAAGGGCAGCTCATGTGAAACTGGAGCTAGCCCGATTAGCCAAGAGCCATGCACTACAGAAGCTAAGTGAAACTATGCAGCAAGCTGAGCTGGAAGCTGAACAAAAGCGACAAGAAGCTGATCGCTTAAGAAAACAGGTGGACCGTGACCTTGAGATGGCCGAAGCCGAGGTTAAGGCCTGGGAGGATGATATGTCTGTTGTTGGGAAGCGACTTGATGAGCTTCCCAGTGTCGCCTACCCCTCGCCCTTTACGTATTCTTGAGACAACCCCAAAATTGCTCCAACCGCCACCTATAAATGTGTTAAAATCCAGCATACCCCATGAGAAACAGGAAGCAAGCCTTCACACTGTGCCTGCTGTACTAGACTCGTATGTATGTCATTCACCGGATCCTAACATGCCACAAACTGTTGATCCAATTTCCTTGTCACGTAACCTGGATCGCGATCCACGTGTTTTTCGCGAGCAGCGCGCGCCAAAAATTGAAAGGGATTCTGTTGATTCGCTTCCTGGTAATCACGATTCTTACAGGGAACTGCCTGAGTATGTGAAAAGAAATTTACCCGCATATGAACATTTTCAACCAAAATTCGAACGGGAACCTCCGCGAGGCCAACTCGCCCGTTCACAGCCTGAGGACGATTTCCTTCAACAGCGTATTATGTTACCGCAACCTGCAATTAAAAGGTTCAATGGCGACCCATTGAATTATTGGTGTTTTATCCGAGCAATAGAGTCGCATGTTCACAGTCGGACAAAATCTGAAGAGTCGCGACTTGTGTGTTTGCTGCAGTATTGCGAACCGTCTATCGCAAACAAACTGGAAATCTACAGCAAGAACCGGGCCGATGGATATTCGAAGGCAAGACAAAGGCTGCACTATGAGTATGGTCAGCCGCATATTATTGCCAACGCATGTGAACAACGTTTGAAACGAAGCCCTGATGTCAAGCCGGGCAATCCTGAAAGTTTAATGGAGTTTTCAGATCTGATTGAGAAATGTAGAAGTTCTCTTGAAGACATTCAAGAATATGCCGGCTTGAACTCAATTAACACAATGAAAATCATAATTCGTAAACTTCCCTACCCACTACAGGAAAAGTGGGTGGACCAATCCGTGGATGTTCTGCACCAGACTGGTCGACAAGCCGGATTTCTGGACTTTGTTCAATTTGTCGCAGAAAAGGCACAAGTTTTCAATTCGCTCTATGGAAGAGAAGCTGTGTATGGCGGACATCGTGACAAACCCGCTGTTGGTGCACCCAGACGGAACACCAGAGCAGCTACATATAACACTGTAACTTCTGATAAAGGTAAGCCTACTTCTCCTGCATTATCTGAAACACCTGTTTGTAGCCTTTGTGCGAAACAGCACTGGTTGCCAAACTGCCCAGAGTTTGACCACATGCCGCCTTTAAAGCGAAATGAATTTGTTCGAGCCAAGTCTATTTGTTTTAAGTGCTTGCAGTCCGGACACCACAGTCGAACCTGTTATAAACGTAGACCCTGCACTGCTAAGGACTGTAGAGGAAGACATCACCACACTATGCTACACGGTTCATTTACGATACACCATCCTCTTCCCCCGACTCGGTCTAAATTCACCGCCACACCTACTTCGATGTCAATTGGAGGAGGTCATCCGAAGGAGAACGAGAACTGCAGAGTTTATTTAAATGTCGTACCTGTTAAAGTACAACATAACAATGTTGTAGTGCACACCTATGCTTTTCTGGATCAAGGTTCGACATCTACTTTCTGTGGGCAGAGACTTATTGACAAACTGAAGATTGCTGGTACTAAACGGAGAGTACTCTTGCATACACTGACGGATCAAAGGATGGCTTACGAAGCCACATCTGTCAGCCTCACCATCTCACCTTTACATGGTGGAGAGGAGATAAAGTTGCCCGAGGTGTTGTCAATCAATGAAATTCCAGTTCAACCGAATACTGTTCCTGACGCGGAGAACCTGACAAATTTTCCGCATTTGCAAGGATTGGATTTTCCACATGTGAAAGATGGCTCTGTTACCATTTTTATTGGTGCTGATGTTCCTGGAGCCTTTCGTGTTCAAAGTGTACGCTGTGGTTCGGGAGAAGGTCCAGATGCTGTTGAAACACCGTTAGGATGGTCACTGTTTGGCCAATCACTTACATCCTCTGCTATGAAAAACTCAAGAGCGTGTTACACCAAGGTTGCGCGTGTTCTGTTTCAGAGAGAGATCGATTGCTTGTGGAAAACCGACTTTGGTGATGGAACCTCTGTTTTTGACATACCCACTTCGCGTGAGGACCGCATCGCCTATGATCTGATGACGACATCGGTAAAGCAGGTCGAAGGTCATTTCCAGCTGCCCTTGCCATGGAGACCCAGACTGCCACGTCTCCCAGATACTCGTTTGATGGCGGAGAAACGCCTTGCCAGTTTGAAGAATCGTTTATTGAGCAATGATCTACTGTGCGAGAAATACGTTGACATCGTGCAGACCTACATCTTAAAGGACTACGCTGAGGAAGTACCGAACGAAGAAGTGGTCCATCCTGTTCTTAACCCACGGAAGCCTGACAAGCTCCGCATTGTGTTCGACTGTGCAGCTAGAAGCAAGAACGTGTCACTGAACGACGTTCTTATGCAAGGCCCGGATCTTGTAAATAATTTGGTTGGCGTCTTGACTAGATTTCGTACGGAGCCCATTGCCTTGATAGCAGATGTGGGGGCGATGTTCCACCAGGTTAAAGTGGAGCCACAGGATCGTGACGCCTTGAGGTTTCTGTGGTGGCCAGGAGGGAATCTACATTCTGTACCTGTTCCGCATCGCATGAAGGTTCATTTGTTTGGTGCAACGTCTTCCCCGAGTTGCGCTGCCTTCTGTATGAAACAGGCTGCCCACGTATACGGAAATGAGTATGATCCACGGGTAGTGGAAATCGTAAAGAGGAATTTTTACGTTGATGATTGTTTATCGTCTGTCCGAGATGCTACTGACGGCATTGAGATTGTGACACAACTAAGAAGCTTGCTGGCGAAAGGAGGAATTCGACTTACCAAGTGGCTGACGAACGACGCAAGCGTTTTACAGTCCATCCGAGAGGAGGACCGAGCGAAATCCGTAAAGACCCGCCAAATTGATGACGGCATCAATAAACGAGTGCTTGGAGTTCACTGGAGTGCGACAACCGACGAATTTGGATTTAATGTTGATCTTATGAAGAAGCCTCTCACTCGACGGGGTATTCTATCTGCAGTTAGTTCGCTGTACGACCCACTCGGATTCGTGGCTCCTGTGATACTTGAAGCTAAACTTCTACTGCAATGCTTGTGCAGGCAGGAACTGAAATGGGACGATGAAATTTCTCAAGTAGAAGCTGACCGCTGGAGAGCCTGGCTTTCATGTCTTCCACAATTGCACGACGTCCACATTTCTCGCTGTTTTAAACCTAAGGAATTTGGGAAAAAATTGACATATGAAATGCATCATTTCGCGGATGCGTCGAAGATAGCCTATGGAGCTGTGTCATATCTGCGTATTACCGATGAAGAAAATCGAGTTCACTGTTCATTCTTAATCGGAAAGTCTCGTCTCGCACCATTAAACACTAAGACAATCCCTCGATTGGAACTCACCGCAGCTGTATTGGCGGTGAAACTTGATCGACTGTTGAGAAAGGAGCTCGACCTTTTAATTACAAGCTCTACATTCTGGAGTGATTCCACTGCTGTTTTGCAGATGATCTACAACGCTAGAAAACGTTTTCCTGTTTTCGTCGCCAACCGACTTGCTGAAATTGAGCGATTGAGTGATGCATCCCGATGGAAATATGTACCTACGGATCTAAATCCTGCTGACGAGGCGTCTCGTGGTTTGACTGCAGACGAAATAACGAAATGTGGTCGTTGGCTGAGAGGGCCCGATTTCTTGTGGAAACCCACCGACTTCTGGCCGAACCAGAGTCTACAAATGACCACTCTACCAAAAGAATTTTTGCCTCTAAAAGAAAATCTTGCTGTGACACACTCAACTGTTGCATACGTTAAGGAAGAGAATGCAACCGACCGCTTAATCGAGAAGTACTCTACTTTACTTCGACTCAAGAAAGCAACTGCCTGGTTTCTGAGATTCAAAACATACCTGCGTTCGCAGGTGAAGACGTCTTCTTCAACGCCTGTTTTTCTTACCAGTCTCTCTGTTGAAGAGCTGAAGAATGCCGAGTTGGCATTGGTTATGTATGTGCAAGGAAAGCACTTTGTTACAGTTATCGACGCGTTAAAACGCCAAGGAAGAAACCAGCTGAAAAAGGGCGAATGTATGCGCTCTATGTACAAGCTGAATCCGATCCTGATCAACAACATATTGAGGGTTGGTGGACGTCTGGCGAATGCGCCTATTGGATATGACGCAAAGCATCCAGTGATTCTGCCACATGCTTCGCATCTTACAGACTTGGAAATAGGTCACCATCACTTGATGGTAGGCCACTCTGGTATGGGACATACATGGTCATCACTTCGACAAGAATACTGGGTCATCAAAGGTGGAGTTGCTGTCCGCCGCGTACTTGGGAAATGTCTGTTCTGTCGGCGAAGGAACGAGAAACCTGGAAAGCAGTTGATGGCTGACCTGCCGCAAGCTCGCTTGGGATATAATGAGCCACCCTTTTCCCATGTTGGTGTGGACTATTTTGGACCGCTGCTCATTAAGCAAGGACGCAGCGAGGTAAAACGTTACGGGTGTTTGTTCACCTGTCTCACGATCCGTGCCATCCATATTGAGATGGCACATAGTTTATCTACAGATTCCTTTATCGCTTCCCTTCGTCGCTTCATAGGGCGCCGAGGACCACCACGTTGTATATACAGCGACAACGGCACCAACTTTGTGGGCGCTGAGCGAATTCTACGAGAATCCCTCCAAGCTTGGAATCAACAACAAGTGAATGAGTTTCTACGCCAAAAGGGCGTAATATGGACCTTCAATCCTCCCTCTGCGAGTCACATGGGTGGCGCATGGGAGCGCATGATTCGATCAGTCCGTCGAATACTGACCACATTGACAAACGCACAACTTGTGACCGATGAAGCACTGGGGACCTTCCTTGTAGAGGTTGAGTCAATACTCAACTCCCGACCACTAATTCATGTTACATTTGACCACAGAGATGATGAGCCGCTAACTCCTAACCACCTTTTATTAATGAGAGGTGCGCCAAACCTCCCGATCACCTCTACCGACAGAACAGATTGTTACCGCAGGCACCGCTGGCGTCAGGTGCAGTACCTGACCAATGAGTTTTGGAAACGTTGGGTGCGAGATTACCTGCCTATAATTGCAACACACACTAAATGGCATCGGATCGAAAGAAATCTACAACAAAATGACATGTCCTGCTTGTGGACGAAACTCAGTGTCGTTCCAAGTGGCTTATTGGCCGGATTGTAGACACTTTACCCGATAAATCGGGAATCGTTCGTACCGTTTACGTACGGACCAGCATCGGTGTGTTTAAACGACCGATTACGAAACTGTGCCTCATCGTCGACGAAGATGAGAGAGCGGATGATAGATGTACGAATGATGAGAATGAGAACGTACGGTGATCGGGTGCAGCAGATGATCGTGCAAGTCACCGAACTGAACATTTATTGAACATTGATTTACGCTACTATACGCGAATTTCACGCGTGATCGAACATGTGTTGCGTTATTTGAAAAAATGTGTCACCAGGTTCCCATTTTTGGGGGGAGTGTTACGTCACCACATGTTATTTCTATTATTAATTTCGGGTAGTAACTTTTGTTCTAAAATTGTCCCCTGTCGAAATTTCCTTTAACATTTCTATGGTTTTGGGGGGAATTACCTTCTCGTGTCGCAAAAGTAGTTATTCCATTTTTAGTTCTTTTTGTCTAAGTCTGCTGTGTGGATACAGCCTTAGAAAGTGTTGTCGCTACGGCCTAAGAACTATTTAGATGTCAAATCTGACTGGGTCCAACATAGTTGGTAAGCATTGTGTTTCTTTTTTGTATTTACCTATGTTCCGAATGTATATTGAAACTTATTATTTGTTTATAGCAACCGCTTCGCTTCGCTTTGCTACGTTCGATACTACATCGACCATTAACATCAACAATAAAGATTTGTGACAATCTTGGCGTTAAGCAAGCGCGTTGCTCTGAGGACAAGTTTTGTCTCATAACCCCTGTTACGTCACTCCGGGTGACCAGTCAGGCCCGTCGAAGGGCGGCGTAACAATGGGTACGTTGCTAAGACCGTTTTGTATGAAAGTTGGTATATGTATCGGTCGCGTTAACCATTTGGCCACACGACTGTAAACGAGGTTTTAACTTCGCCTGAATAGCTTGGTTGGTTAGTGCGATTATCCGTGTGAGAACGCCCCCTTATATAGGCGCGAGAAAATATGAAGATTGCCCTTGTGGTAAAGACCCTATCATTTTCCTATTCAAGAGGATAAACATGATATCCTTATCTTATCGTAACTTGTTAGGTTTAAAGCAAATAAGTCTTTAGCTTTATCTACGCTAAGGCAAAATAGGATCTCCAAAATTCGTTCAGCTTTTTTACCAGATGTTTCAATTGTAAAATACTTATTTAAAGAAAACTATGTAATTTAAAGTCAGCATTTTTCAACCTTTCCTCCCATTCGCACTTCAGTGAAGTGCCACCCACAAGGATATGAAGTTTGGGTGAACTTTATTTGTTGTGCAGTTTTAAATAACGTCCGACAGATTAGTCTAGTGGTTAAGTGCGTCGCCTTTTAGCCGAGGAGTTGAAGGGTCGAAACTGGTGGCTAGCTAGTTAGTTGTGTTCTTGGGCGAGGCACTTAACAGACATTGCCTGAACTCAGCGAATTAATGGGTTCTACCAAATTGAATGAACGTATAAATCATATACAACACACTAGTAACCCGACGATGGGCGCGAGGTGATCTGACGATTGGTCGTGTGTTAACCCCCTTGGTTTTCCCATTCACATAAATAAACATGAATATCCTATTCTATCCTAACATAGCACTTGATTGCAGGACGTAAACGTGATCTTTATCCATAGCGACATAAACGAGGATAAAATACTGACAGACAAAGAACTTGAGTCTTTAATGCAAACTGATCTGCTGGAACCATTCATTAAAGAGGATTATTTTTATAAACAAAATCAGTATAAAAAGAAGAACGATGAATTGTAATCGTTTATTAATTTCTGACCGATGACGACTTGAGTGAGTTATTATGGTCAAACTTTGTTTAACAATAAAAATCACAGGTTATAATTTTCCCTATTCGACAGTGCCTTGTAAAAGCAACAACGCCATTTTTAAATTTAAGTTTATAAAATAGATTTTTATTGGGTTTTACATTGCTGGTAATTTGTTTCTTTTTATCGATGCCATAATGCGTTTTAAAATCTAAGTATGCTTGCAAGATTGCCAATAATAGGTGCTTTTAAGATTATACAGTTGTGATATTATGGCGCACAATCATCTGAGACGCTCTATATCAGGGGTTCTTAAACTGGGGGGCGCCCCCATGGGGGGAGTGGAAGCTTCTCAAGGGGGGGCGCGAGCATGACAGTGACATATTGCAGGGTTCGAATTAACGATTTTGAAACGATTCGCGAAATGCGTAGGATACGAGAAAATCGTTTTCGCGCTTTAGCTATGTTAAATTGCCTTAGAATGCGGTTTCAGAACCTCTCAAACTAATCTTAAAGCCAGAAAGATAATTCATTAAGCTAACAGAACCGTTATTAAGTAGTAATGATAAACTACAATACACGTATCGTGAGTTAATGCGTGTAGGATAGGACGAATATCGACGAAACGAAGCCTTTGAAACGAGTAATCTTACTTGTTAAAACACCATATAACCTTATTATAAAGAGGTGTGTCGCATCTCCGCCAATCATAAATAAAGGAATCGTGGTATATTAAGGCATAATGGCTATTGTTGCGTTGTGATAGAAATGCTTATTATGTGTCAATAATGCAAAGTAAAAGCAAGGTAAATAAATGTAATAGTAGTTCCATTGTTAAATGTTATGTTGAAGGCAAAATATGTTATATTATATTGTGTTGATGATTTATTATTAAAAGTGCGCGAAATCAGTAACTGTAATTTATATTTTCGCGATTTTGTTAAATTTTGTAATTCGCGAACTTTAAAAAACGGTTCGCGAACCCTTGCATCCTTTACACTAAGCAGGGTAATGGCAAATAAATTATTGCCCTATTTTTCGTAAATTTGATTTTTGAGTAGGTGAGGCGTGAGCATGAATCACAAATCTCAAGGGAGCGCGACTGAAAAAGTTTAAGAACCACTGCTCTATATACAGAATATCGCATATACCGATAGTCTGAAGCGTACACAGCTATCTAACAAATTCTATTCTACGTATGTATTATTTAAATTGGTTTATTTGTGGTTGGTGTAATAATGGAGTTTTCATAGATTTCATGGTTTTGCTGGCAGCTTTTAAAGTATTGAAGAGATCTTGGTATAAATGTGTTATTTAGAATTTACTGCATAAAGATCTTGGTATTAATGTGTTTAATTTGAATTTACTGCATATGTTGTTTACATTTATGAAGACTACAATTAAACAAGATTTTAAAACTTGGTATTCACGATTTTCTTTAGATCTTTTACTTTGCGCAACTAAACAATTACTCTGTTTTACGACGTTGAATTTATTCTGAGTGACGCTGACTATTTCCGGTTGACACTATAATTGTTTGTTTTTTTGATCCGCAATAACAATTACCTTGTGCAAAGAGATACATGCGATTCTTTGAAAACGTGTTAATTTAATAAAGTTTTAGCATTTACAATCCCAAAGAGTTTCCACACTATTCCCCATGACTTTTTGGAGAAAATTAAAATGCGGAAAAAAAGTAAGTTCGTCAAAGGTTAGCAAGTTTGGAGAGCTCTGGGGTTAAAATTTAGCGTTATGATTATATAGTTACTTTCTCTTTTGATCAATTTATACAGTTAGTGTTTTTAGATATCTTAAATACAGGGGCAGACAGCAACTGTGTGCGATAGTAATCTGACTATCTTTATAACTCCAGTATAATGTTTGGGCAAATACTAGTCGGCATTTACTAAAATATCATTTATCCAAGGCCCACCGAACTAACAGCCTATTGCTCAATCGTGACCAAAATATGACACCAGTTTAAAAAAACAAGAGGATAAAAAGACCAAAACCCGCATAGTAATAAGTATATCTCATATATCATTTAACAACACAAGATATCAAGAAAAGCTATTTATTGGTGTAATAGTAATTGTTTAGTTTTGCTTGCCAAACAATCATATGGATTTATTGTCATCAACAAACAGCCCAGCTTACGTGACCCACTGCATTCTGTGCATAGTATTAAGATCTGAATATATCCTGCTCATGTTACTCAGGAAACCCTTTCCAGTAGATTTCTTAGAAACCGTACAGTGAAGCTGTCAATGCAAATCAATTAATGCATTGTGCTGTAAGTCGCTGTATTAGTATATTTGACGTTTACTGAATAAAATCGCAAAACAATCCATACCGTTGATTAATATTGAAGGTTATATGCAGAATTATTTCTTATAGAAGGTTATATGCAATAATATAGAAGGTTATATGCAGTCAGATTCAAGATGGAGATTCGAGATTAGATTGATTTTTGGTAAAACAAAGATATTCTAATATTCATTGGCAGATTAAGATGAGATTGATTTTGTTAGTTCTGTGTTATGTTGTGCAAGTTGTTTTGGTCGAGGCCGATGATCCACCAGGCCACTTGCAACCCATCGGTTCACACATGCCTCCTATGCATATCGAAGAAAGGAAAGATTTCCCGAACCCAATCGAGTTTTACGATAATTATGTCGCTCCTGGAAAACCTGTTCTATTCAAAGGGGCAGCGAAACAGTTTCCAAGTTACAACAACTGGAAAAACGATACTTACTTGAGGTTTGGAGAATAAACCATTGAGTTAATAAATGGTAAAATATACAGTTAAAATAATACGTTTCATAATTGTGTTGTTTCGGAATTTCACTTTGTTCAATTCCTTCTATGTGGAAAATATGAAATGTAATATCTTAAACATTTCAATATAAATTGTATGCTTAGTTTACTAAAGGTTTGTTTGTAAATGCTAATTAAAACTTGATTCATTACCCTCATTTTCCAGGGAAAGGTTACGACATTAGTCACTTTACGGACATTGCCTGAACCCAGCGGATTAATGGCTTCTATCAACTTAAAGGAACGTGTCCATTATATACAACACACTGCAATAGCTGCGCTAACCCTACGGTGGGCACGAGGTGATCTGACGATTGCCCGTGTGTTAACCCCCTTGGTTTTCTCATTCACAGGGATAAACATGCGAATCCACCGTCATAGGATAATATCTTATCCTATTCTATCCTCTCCCAGGGAAAAGTATGGCGGATTAACCGTTATGGCTGAAACTGCAAAGAAAGAAGACCGAAATAATCCTGTCAAACCAATGAATTTCTCAACATTTCTCTCAATATACGAAGAAGAAGATATATATTTAGTACAAGATGTGGCACCACCTCGCCCTATCACAGGTATAGAGTTGTTTATTTACCGGACATTTTTCACCTTCCTATAAAGATCGTCCAATTATTTGTCAAAATTTTAAGATTACCGTGCAAGGTCTTATAGACAAAATAAGTTTACACCATCCTGTTAAAGATGTACAGTTGTGAGGCTGAATGGTTAATCGCGACCGATACATATACCGACTGATACAAAAACGGTCCAAGTGACGAGCCTATCATGGGTTCGAAACTTGGCTCGGTAAAAAAATGTATTTTGAACTATAGTACCCTTCTTTGGCCGAACGGTTAACATGACCAATACAGATGCCGAATTGACTCTTTAACATTTCGTTTGTGACTAAAAAAACGAACTTTATAACGAGCCCATTATGGTTTCGAAACATAGCTCGGCAATACAAACAAAAATTTATATGTTTAACTATGTGTTTTACAGAGGAAATGTTTGTTCCAAAATCGTTGTTGTGTCGCGGGTTTATGGATTTTCTAAACATGGCGTTGTTGTGGTTTTCATCTGGTGGCACCAAATCTGTTCTTCACAACGATTCGTTCGAAAACATCAACTGTCTTTTTGATGGAACGAAGGAACTTATTATGATTGACAGGGTTGGTAGGATAATAATGATGTTTTTGTCCGGCCGGTTAGTCTGGCGGTTATGTGCGTCTTCTTTCAATCGAAAGGTTGCAGGTGCGAAACTGGTCGCTACCAAGTCGGTTGTGTCCTTGGGCAAGGTACTTTACGTACATTGCCTGAAACAAGCGGATTAATGGGTCCTACCAAATTGAAGGAACGTGTCTATCATATATACAACACACTGCAATAGCTACGGTAACCCGACGGTGAGCGCGAGGTGATCTGACGATTGCTCGTGTGTTAACCCCGTTGGTTTTCCCATTCACCGGATAAACATGAATATCTTATCCTATGCTATTCTTATGAAATATACTTGTCAACACTGAGTGTTTGGTAACAGAAACACAAAGAACTTGTGCCAATTGATCATTTGGAAAGAGGATACAGCTTTGTCGATGTGGAGCGAGTAGATATGTACAAATACCCAACATTGTCTAAACTACCGTGGTACATCGCTAATATGGATACTGGAGATTGCTTGTACATACCGAGAAAGTATTTGTTTAATAAGTTTTGGAATAACATGCAATTAAAAACTTTTATCCGCAGCTGGTACCATCACGTGAAATCGTCACTTACACGAAACTTGGCCATCAACGTTGTGGTGGCTGTTTCGTAGCGAACTTA
>CH003266.1:997890-1018668 GCA_000149265.1 Ciona savignyi
GACCCTGTTGAGAATTGGACTATCCTATATACACACTACAATAGCTCCCGGTAACCTGACGGTGGGCGCTAGGTGATCTGACGATTGCCCGTGTGTTAACCCCTTGGTTTTCCCATTTACAGGGATAAACATGAATATCCTATCCTATCCCTATCATATCCTATCTATTATTTCAAATTTAATGGATTCTATTGGAAAATCGGAGACTCGGGTATTATGCGTTAAAAGCAATGATATTTTGTTATTCATGTCAAGTTTAGATATGAAATAAAGTTAATCATTTTTATTAACCACGTCTAACATAACTTGGACATGCTCTTATTTGGGAGTCGATTGGTA
The DNA here is from genome assembly GCA_000149265.1 of Ciona savignyi. Lineage (NCBI taxonomy): Eukaryota > Metazoa > Chordata > Ascidiacea > Phlebobranchia > Cionidae > Ciona > Ciona savignyi. The sequence continues at coordinate 998,230 of CH003266.1, forward strand.
TAAAAAGTCACTAGAAAAGGCAATTAACAATGATTAGATCTACATTTAGTACAATTGCCTGAATACCATATTTTCCTTGTGTATCTTAAGTTAGACCTATACCACGAAAAATACTAATTGCTTACCGGCGAGAGCCAACTTCCAAATTGATAAACAAAAAAAGATTTGTTGATATAACAATTTCCTTTTCAGCGTCATATTCGACAAAGTGTTTGAAGAAAGTAACTCAACAACATCTACCAACCTGTTGAAATCCGTCATTCCTTTACTTTCCTCGGATATGACAAGAGATGACAGAATACAATACTTAACGGTTCGTAATCCAAGAACATATCATTGCCAATGGCAGTATAAATTGTACTGTAGTTACCAATGGCGGTGTAAATTGTACCTAAGTTACCAATGGCAGTATAAATTGTACCGTAGTTACCAATGGCGGTGTAAATTGTACCGTAGTTACCAATGGCAGTATAAATTGTACCGTAGTTACCAATGGCGGTGTAAATTGTACCGTAGTTACCAATGGCAGTATAAATTGTACCGTAGTTACCAATGGCAGTATAAATTGTACTGTAGTAGTACTAAACGTTAGGAATTTTGTATATTTACCAGACCACCTGCTGTACGTATACTCAAAGTTTTACACTTCCGCTAAACTAGCGAAGTATTTATATGTTGTGAATCATACCCCACACACTGCAATAGCTCCAGTAACCCGACAGTAGGCGCGAGGTGATCTGACGATTGCCCGTGTGTTAACCCCTTGGTTTTCCCAACCACGGGGATAAACATGAATATCCTACCCTATCCTTATATATTCAATATTTATTTGGTCTAACACTTCTGCTTAATTAACTGCGGCTCTTGCCACAAGGATTGGTCGAAACGTTTCCATTTTATCAAAATAACATCTTTCTATTTTGTAGAAACTGAAAAGGTATTTTACGGAGGCTGACACTAATGAAGACAGTTTGTTGACACGCGAAGAAGTAGAAGCCTCTAGCGTCGAAATATTATTGCCGTTTTTAAAAAAAGGAGCCGAAAAAGAGTTGATAAATGAATACCAAAAAGATGAACTTTAAGTTTTTCATCCACGTTTTTCAAAAGTAATCTTATGGCATAATAAGAGCGATTGGTATTTAACCTTTATCACTTTATATCCTATACACGTAAGATATTGAAATGCTTTGAATAAATAATTCATTCGGGGCTTATTGTAGCCATTATGCTTATAGCTGTTACAAGTTTTTAAGTATTTTTATTGTCCCAAAGCCATTCGAAAAATCGTGATTGAAATATATTCAATCTTTTATTGTTGATTATGGTGGAATTGGCTACCCTGATCTCAAATCCACGTGATGCCTGACTTCAAGTGTTTTTTGATAAGCAAATTTCAGATGGTTGTTATTAAAACCAATTAATATTCAAATCATTGCGAACTGGCCCTCCAGTAACATGCCCAATGAACTTGCCACAGAGGATTCTTATGTATTAAAAATCGCTTTTACTGAAGCTATATTTGATACATTCCTATGCAAACGCTTTTGCGGTCGGTATAACTGATGGGTTATGTATACACACTTTACCTTTAGAAAGTTCATATCTACTATACTTTTTATATTATTTGCAAAACTCATTAACTTTGCCTTTATAAACACTTCGTAAGCGAGGTATATTTACCAGTAAAAACGTACAAGCTAAATAACATTTAATTCTGTGTCGCCTACCACAGTATATAACACAAATTTAGAATCGTGAACTTGCGACCGGGGATTCTTATGTATTTAAAATCGCTTTTACTGAAGCTATATTTGATGCATGCTTGTGCAAACGCTTTTGCGGTCGGTATAACTGATTGGTTATGTATACACACTTTACTACCTTAAGAAAGTTCATATCTACTATACTTAATATTTTATTTGCGAAACTCATTAACTTTGCCTTTATTAACACTTCGTAAGCGAGGTATTTACCAGTAAAAACGTATTAGCTAAATCACATTTAATTCTGTGTCGCGTACCACAGTATATAACACAAATTTAGAATCGTATTACAATTTTAAAAGGGAGGTAAATCCACCGCAGGAAATGATTGTGGCTGAAGCAGCAGGTTTAAAGCTTAAACATGACTTGAGTTGAATATGGAAAATCGTTATTCATTGTATTTCGTTACAGAACAGCATACAAGAGAGCATAGTAAGCTGTGTTTTTTGGAGAAAATGTAAATATGTTACAATGTGTTAGCTTCGTAATTGTATTTGTACGTTAATTACCTCTTGATCAACGTTTATAACAATCACATGTCGCTCTTATTTATCCCGCTTAAACCTGTTAGACGTTATCGCCTATTTTCCAATATATGACTGTGGTAGAGCAATGTTTTGAGAGAAGTTGTGTTTTATACAAACGTTAAGCTTACTACAGATTATCGAGAACCCCGCTTAAAGCATAAAGGGATTAGGGTCTCAGTTGAAAAATATCCGGCGGCGGTAATGGAAATGGGGAATGAGAAGAGTGATCGGTGGATTGAAAACCATCGTTATTTCGTGCGGATTCCAATCGAAAGCTGCCACAAAACGAAACAGATGGAGTTGGGACCCCGCTGTCGTATTGACCGTTGTTACATAGGCTTTGGTTGGGCGGTGGAGTTTCTGCACGGGAAGCATCACTTTGCTTCTTTGTTTCTTGTATGAACGCTAATACAGAACTTGCGTCCCATTTTGCTCGTGGTATCATTTGCGTGCGTGGGTAGCTGTTTAACTGACTGCGAAAATCATGCATTCCAAGCTCTCCTACCGGTAGCATGAAGTTTTTGTAATAACTGTTTTCCCCCGCGAAGGATTTCGGGCGTTCGGCGTACATACTACGGCTGCGTCTTAGATTAAGGTCGGTGTTGGCTGAATTTGTCTTTGCCGCGCTCTGGCAGCGTAAGACTTTGTTCCCTAGTCGTTTCATTTCCCCCTTCTGTCGTATGGCTAATTTCCGGTCGTATTTTGAGCTGGAAATCACGCTGCCACATCGCTTGCAACATTTCTTTTCCGCTGTTCTGCGTTTTGTTTGCACAACTGGCGATGTAGGTTCGCTGGCGCTGATGTACCGCAGTGATGGTAGCGCCATCCCCGTTTTGTAGGAATCCTCGTTCTCACCGTTTGAAACTGATTCTTTCTCATCTTCTGAGCGCACAGAGATGCACGCTGTACTTCCGTATAGCGGTTCGCACATGCTTTGGTTTCTCCGCACAAACAGGTGAATATTTAACAATTGTTTCCTCGACACGGGCGGTCGATTTCTCTCGCAGCATTGCGCGATTATCCAAAGAATAAGCAATCCGAACAGAAACAAAACACCAGCCGCACAGCTGTATATCACAGTCGACGATATGGGTGCCATAGGGCGCCATGCGTCGCTTTGTGTTACAGCTTCCATTCCACCCGACAGCGAATGATTTCCTTGTATTGTATGATAAACCTTCAGCTGAAACCGTTAATACGGGACTGTTGCCCTCTGTGAAAGGATGTCGATTTCCTAAAAAATAAAAAATATCAAACGCTGAGTGTTTACATAAGGCGTATATGGGTATGCAGCATTGGTATAACACTTACCTTGATCCAAGATGAATAAATCCAACAATTGATAATAAAGCCGCACAACTTGTTGCTGTGACTGCAATCAGTACAATTTGCCACGGGTATAGACTTGAATCGCTGAAAGTAAAGTTAGAAATGACTTCAGTTTTTATTCACGTTATTAAAGTTAATAATATAATGTTTTAACTTACATCTTTGTAGGTAAGATTTTCTGACGATAGTCGTTTACTCCCGCGTTGGGACGAATTTCGAATGCGTTAATATTCTCAGACTGATCGTTTGCTTGATCTGTTGGACTTCTTGAATATATGGTTTCAACAGAAGTTGTGCTTCTTGTGTTTCTTGCCGACGATACCACTTCCTTGGTTAGTTCAGCTGTACTTTGCGTCGAAGCTATACTTGTTACTGTAATCAAAACCACGTGTATTAAGAATCCTATCACATGCGGTAATACACCAAATGAGGCCTTACCGTTCACATGGGAAACAGTGCTGGACTCTGTGGTTTGTGGTACGGTCGTTACGGGAAAAGTAGTTGTGGTTTGATAAGCAGTGCTTGGTTGCTTTACCACTGCAAGTAAAACAAAATTGAGGCTATGAAGCACAGTTCTACAGGTTACGTACATAGTCTCAGTTTAAAGTACTGTGCATGAACTCTTGTTATATTCATTTATTTTGCTGGTATCTGCTTCGGTAAGAAAGGTCAGATTTGTGTGTGTTTGAAGGTACTTAAACAAGACTAGAACAGTATTGAAAATTAGATTGTTTAAAAGTTATTAATATTTGACTGACATTGAATATCTGGAAATGTATCTTAGCTTCCCATTCGTTAAACTCGTCGCGAAAACTATTTAAGTATTTATGTTACACCGTTTCAGTCTTGGTACGTAACATGGGTCTTGGCAAACAAATTAAATCGTGTAAGTGGCGTATTCATTTTCCTGTCGGCCCACGTCGCATAAATATTAATGTCGGGAACTTGTTAATAATTAATTCCGAGTGACGCCATTTGCATTAGTCATCGTAAACACTGCGATACTGTGAAATTATCCCGACATTAGAATTCGAATGCTAGCCATAGTATCATATATACAATGAAACGCCCTCTGTCGCGCTTTCGTCATTTTATTGCCACTGGCTATACGCCCGCCCGCCGCGATTGTTACGTCATACTAACTACAATTATGTTACGAATAGTTGACTAGCCGTTATTATGAAATGTACTATTTTTAAATATAAAAATGCGATAAAGTGTACCAAAATTTTTAAATATTAAAAGGTGAACGTGAAATGTACCATTTTTAAAATATAAAAAAGGCGTTCTAACGCGTGTATACGTTTCTGGATTTCATTATGGCAACGTTCACATGAAACTATCGATCCAATAAGCGTAATTTGGTATCGGACGATCAAGTATTGTCGATATTTCGGATACAAACAGACGCATCTTTGGCCTGGTGTTCGTCAGTCAACCTACCGCGATAAGCAATACGAAACCCTTCCCTCGAATCAGCACTGTCGCTCACAAATCGGATGTGAACTAAGTTCCCCCGAGATCTCGCGACTTCGCTTGTTGGGGAACAATATCGTCTCGGTGAGGTGCCAACTATGTGAGATATCTCCACGTAATCGAACCTGAAATGACCGAAATAGTAAGCAAACAATATTAGAACCCTAAATAACCAAAGAAAAATAACCAAAACCAAAGAAAAATAACCAAAATAAATAACCAAATAGTTAATACCCTAAATAACTAAAGAAACAATATTAGAACCCCAAATAACCAAAATATAAAAAGCTAAACCACAAAACAAAATGATTAACCAAAGAGTTAATAACCAAAGAAAAATAACCAAACCAAAGAAAAATAACCAAAGAGTTAATAACCTAAATAACCAAAGAAACAATATTAGAACCCTAAGTGACCAAACAGTTGGCGATTTGAGTCAAATAGAAGAACTTACAAACACAACGTCGAAGTTTCAATTTGAATATCAATAAAACGAAGTTCTATGACGTCATCAGAATTCGGTGTTCGGATTAACCAATCACAACGCGATCTCTCGGGATACCGAATCGGGTAGTTTGGTGACTCTATTACTCCTGAATCGTAATGGTGGAAAGATTAAAGTACCTTGGAGACCCTTTTAACTTCATATAATTTAACTGGCACTTCTGTAACTCTATCTGCATTCGTGCTTAAAACATGTTTAGTGTTATCGCTTCGCTGAACACGTGGTATCAAGCACTACTGTATAAGCAATATAAACACACCAAACGATATATTATCACAGTTTTATGAATTTAAATTATAAAAAATGCCTGACACCAATAACGACTAGTCTGATATATCACCTTAAAATACATACACGCGGGTATTCGGAATCACTACGTATTTGAGAAAAATGACATAAATATAGTTTTTCAAATTAAATTAAATTACCTTTGCGTCTGTTGACGATTACTCCCCCACAAATGCTGTCGTTGTTATCATGCTCGAGTCCCCAACCTAAATTGAATGTAAGTACCAATTGACGTTGGTTGGCCATTATTATAAGTTAATTGTAGGTGCTTTGCACGGTGTGTGTATGCCGTCGAGTTGTACTCTTGAGATTTCGATCTGAGCACTACTTACAAATGAGTGCCACATTTTGAGTAATCCACGGCTGATATTAAATTAAGAACTAAAATTTAGATATTGATCGGTAGAGTTAACACAACAACTTAATTTAAATCACTTCAAAAATGACGGCATGAAAAGAATTTTGCACTTACATTTCGTATTCATTGAAGTTGTAGTTATTGTCCAGCTCCATAATAAATAAATCCAGTTCCTACCGCCGTTAAAAATCATCTTTAATTTGCCTGCTTAGTACGACCGGTATAACGTGCTGCTTCTGCGGGATATGCGACCGTCGTTTGAAACCCGAGAGTCTAATATTCTCTTTTGCTTATGATTCACCGAAACCGACTTCTGCTTGGGCGAGCGCGTGAAAGAAAGTATAAGCCATCTAGAATGGAAAGCGACTTATGAGTGGTCATCAAGGTAAACAGATAAAGCAATCGTCGCCCGATAGTTACACTTACGGCTTATTCAATCGTTTCAATTGAAATTTACTCAAGGGCCATAACAAGTAGCACTTCTCGCTTCACTGCAGGAGGCCTTCTTAACCAGGTGCGAGTTGGCCCAACGAATATCTCCAGTTTTCAAGAAGAATTAAAGACACAGCATTTGTTGTTATTCGCTATTACCACAATATGGAAAATAACAACTATTTTGCCCGAAGCTATTTATCACTGTAAGACGGAAATTGCAGGTTTGTGAAGTAAAATGTCATGCGGTTAAAACAAATGGAAAAATGTATGGGGAAGGATAATAAAATAATGTTTGTCCCCGTGGTAAACCGCACGGGATTTATATCACAGGTTCAATTGTCAAATAACTTTACGACCACCGCCTGGTTACCGAAGCTATTGCGGTGTGTTGTGTAGGATTGAGACGGTCCTTTAATTTGGTAGAACCATTAAACGCGAAATTCGCAAGGACACACTCGATTAGAATTAGATAGTGACCAGTTTTAAATCTGCAACCCTTCGCCTAAAAGACGGCACCGGCTTATTTGGTCAGTAAATGCAAATGTAATTTACAAATCCAGAATAATTGTTACGTAATTTTAACTAAACTTAACACAAACGTGAAGTAACGTAGGCCACATGCCAATGTTTGGAAACGAAGTTAATAATTTCCGCGAAAGCTCATACACTGTGGTTAATGCACGCTCGACTAGCAACAATGCGCGTCGTCTTAATGTCTGTACCACGATAGAACCAACCAACTACTGAAAAGTACAGTACTGCATATTGTTTTGTAGAAATCAAGCTAGGCGGTGAAAATGAAGTTTATAAGTACTAGGGGTCAGACGACGGAGCCTAAAACGTTTGAAGAAAGTCTGTTTTGCTGCTACACTGAAGATGGCGGTGTGCTAATGCCGGAAACAATACCAAAAGGTCAGTGAAGCCTAATCAAGTTTCAATTAAATACCCACGTCGGTACAGTAACAGCAAACTAGTTTTATTTTCGTAATTACTTCTTGCAATAAAAGAAACAGTATTTGGATATTATACCGATGTGCTATATATATGAATACTTGATCTGTGTTTTCATGTATTATCTCGCGTGACGCATATGCAGCATACAGAAATTCTGTCAAAAACGTCATGCATGCCATGTGTTAACTGTGACTTCTTTAGTCATTAAAGCGGAACCGCTTGAGCCATAGACGTCTCTATGGCTTGAGTTGTAGATAAAAAATGCTGTTGTGCGCCTTACAAAATGCCGTTATGCGCCTACAGAAATGATCTGTTAAATAAACACTTCTGCTTAATTCGTGCTGCCGTTAGTCTGGCGGTTATGTGCGTCGCATTTCAGTCGAAAGGTTTGAGGTGCGAAACTGGTCGCTAGCTAGTTGGTTGTGTCCTTGGACAAGGCACTATACGGACATTGCCTGAATCCAGAGGATTAATGGGTCCTACCAAATTAAAGGAACGTGTATATTATATTCAACACACTACAATAGCTCTGGTAACCCGACGGTAGGCGCAAGGTGATCTGACGATTGCCCGTGTGGTAACCCCCTTGGTTTTTACATTCACAGGGATAAACATAAATATCCTATCCTATCCTATGGGTATTTTTTTAATAACTGCTCTAATTGAAATTTTACACTAAATTCTTTTCAGGGGTGTTGTATTACAAATTTTGATTTAATTGATTTTATTCCTTCTAAAGTTGATTTGACGACTCTACAAAAGTGGAAAAATTTAAATTATATTGCCTTGGTGAAAGAAATCGTTTCTTTATATGTATCAAGCGATGAGGTTACACTACAGGACCAGTCAGGTAATATGAAACATATAATTTTGGTGTTTTGGTTTCCTTAACCCATTTTGGTAGACTTAATAGACGCTGCTTTTTCTTCCTTTGATATCGACGAAGTAATACAGTTGGCCAAACTGGAAAATGGTCTTAACATATTGGAGTTATGGCATGGAAAGACGTTGGCGTTTAAGGACCTGGCGATGTCGTGTACAGCTCAATTTATCAACTATTTTTTAAGCAAGCGGGGCCGCCATTTCACTGCGGTTGTAGGTGAGTTCGTGTTATCTGATTGATTTTCGGCTGCTGCCGATCCACACATTACAGTATTTTTCTGTACTGTTCTGTCGTATATTCTTAATAAAACGTCACCGCAAAAAAAAGTAATCTGATTGATTTTACGGTCGTGTGGCCGAATGGTTAACTCGACCGATACATATGCAGCCTTCTAAAAAAACGGTCTTAGTAACGAAATCTTAATGGCTTCGAAACTTAAATAAAAAAAAGTTCTGTGAAAGATTAGCCAAATCGACTACTGCTTTGGTCTAATTTTGTTTAATTTTTACCGGGCCAAGTACAGAACCATTGGTGAAATTTTTACATGATTTTAACTTATTTATAGTATACGAATCGGCAGCGCTAATTATTAACTCACACGACCGCCACAGTTTAGCTAAAAAGGATCTAGTATGCTACTTTTCGGTCGGCCAGTCGGTCTAGCGGTTAAGTGTTTAATCGAAAGGTTTCAGATGCGAAACTGGTAACTAGCTAGTCGGTTGTGTCCTTGGGCAAGGCACTTTACGGACATTGCTCAAACCCCGCGGAATAATGGGTTCTACCAAATTGAAGGAATGTGTCTATTATATACAACACACTGCAATAGCTCCGGTAACCAAACGGTGGGCGCGAGGTGATCCGGCGATTGCCCGTGTGTTAACCCCCTTGGTTTTCCCATTCACGGGAATAAACATGAATATCCCATCCTATCCTCCTATCCTTTTCGAAGTCCGGTTCGATGAAAATGCGTTATTGTAATAGCAATTAGTTAGCGTAAATTACTTAACTCGCAAAATCAACACGTTTTCATATTATTTCCAGTGACATCGGGTGACACTGGCAGCAGTGCAATACACAACGCTCTTGACTTACCTTGTATTGATATCATTGTGATATTCCCGCACAAACGTATCAGCAAATTTCAAGAACGGATGATGACAACGGTTCTTGCTAAAAACATTCATGTCTATGCAGGTAAGCTTTGATAAAAAGTATTATGATTTTGATGTTGAAATGTTTGACACAATACCAGTTGTCCGGTCGGTTAGTCTGGCGGTTAAGTGCGTCGCCTTTCAATTGAGAGGTTGCAGGCGCGAAACTGGTGGCTAGCTATAGTTGGTTGTGTCCCTGGACAAGACACTTTACGGACATTGCCTGGACCCAGCGAATTAATGGGTTCTACCAAATTGAAGGAACGTGTCTATCGTATACAACACACTGCAATAGCTACGGTAACCCGACGGTGTGCGCGAGGTGATCTGACGATTGCCCGTATGTTAATTCCCTTGGTTTTTCCATTCACGGGGATAAATATGAAAAAAAAATAATCTGCCATCAAATTTTTTATGATTTCGATGTTAAATTGTTTGACACAATATTTCGCCAATTTGTTTCATATTTATTGCTTGGAAAATTATTTTAGCCGATGGATCCAACGATGATATTGAGAACACGGTTATTAATGTTATGAACGATGGCGAGTTGGTAAAGAAGCACCCGTTATTGGGAACTTTAAATTCACAGAACTGGTGTAGAATTTTGGTGCAGGAAAGTGTATTTTTATATACATAATAGGCTACTATTTAAATAATACAAATGATAAAAATCTAAAATGGCCAAGCATTTAATAGTTTTATGTGCATTTTATGTGAAAAAGCCTATTTGACAGAATATCAAATCTACAATCGTGTTACCGGAGCTATATGAAAATGTGTTAATGGCGTAGAAAATGCTGTAGTATTTTACTTGATTTGGAGAAAACTAAAAAAGGAAAAGCGAAAAGGAGGGAAACTGTACTCTAAAATGAAGATTATGATATTCAAATTAGTTTTAAACATGAGGTTAGAGTTAGGGTTAGTTAAGAGGTTGAGATTAGTGTTTAGGAAAGAGTTAAAATTAATTTATAGTTTTGGTAAGCAGTTTACATAGTTTTGATAAGCAGTTTCAATCCTTTCCGCTTTCCCTCCTTTTAGTATTGCCGCTTGTTTTTATAACCCATAAATACATTAAATCACTGGTCTCATTAAGTGTCTTTCCGGGGACACAGCAAACGAGGGACTTGTTTTAAAGGGTTACGGTCCCAGGCGCTATGACGGACACAACCGGTCGAAATTACAAGCATTTTCAACTTATTGCAGATCGCGCACAGCGTATATGCATATCTACACGCCACTGAACGCGTGGGGGCACCAGTTGATATTATCATTCCATGTGGTGGATATGGCAACATGGCATGTATGTCTAGGACCTAATAAAATAATCACTTTGTCTTTTAACTTTCAATTTAATCTTAGCATGCTTGATTGCTAAGGAAATGGGAGTTCCAATAAATCCTGTCAGCGTTTCTAACGCAAACGATTTTATGTACCGGGTGGTTAAAACGAACGAATTGGTATTGTCGAAAGTACAAGCAACGATTGCCCCGGCTATGGACATCGGGGTATGTATATGCGCTTGTAAATTACATTTCAATTTAACAATTTACCATTTTTAGTTCCCATTAAATAGTGAGCGCGTGTTTTGGTTGTTGTCCGGTGGAAATGGACAATTGATCAGGGAATTAATGGAAAAGTTCATTGAGACTGGCCATGCAAATCTACCAGCTGATCTTCATACAAAGGTTTAAAAAAACTTTAAATTAAAGCCATTTTTTCGGTCTGAGTTTCAAACACATGTTGGGCTTGTCACCAATACCGTTTTATTATTTTTAAAACGTTATATGTATCGGTCGCGTTGACAATTCGGCCACACGACCGTACAATTACCAATATTGATACAATAACTGTCTTAGTAATGAGCCCATTATAGTTTTAAAACTGGGACCAATTGGAAAAAATTAAAAATAAGACTAAATAGCAGTCTTTGTATGTACACTTGAATTTATTATTGTAGCTTGTGAAAACAGTTGAAACATCGGTTGCAAGCGAGTCGGCTATTATAGAAGCAATACAACGCTGTTGGAAGGAAAGCAATTATCCCATTTGCCCCCACACCGCCACCGCCGTCGCTCATTATTACGGGTTAACAGAAGGGTAAGTCAAAAACGACCGTACAAATTAACACTGCGTGTTTTTATCGTCCGGCCGGTTATTCTAGTGATTTAGTGCGTCGCCTTTCAATCGAAAGGTTGCAGGTGCGAAACTGCTCGCTAGCTTGTCGCTTGTGTCCTTGGGCAAGGCATTTTACGGGCATTGCCTGAACCCAGCGGATTAATGGGTTCTACCAAATTAAAGGAACGTGTCTGTCATAGACAACACACTGCAATAGCTCCGGTAACCCAACTGTGGACACGAGGTGATCTGACGATTGCCAGTGTGATAACCCCCTTGGTTTTCCCATTCGCGGGGATAAACACGAATATCCTATCCTATCCTAAGTCATTTTTAACATTTATTTCGTCCAGATACAAAGAGTCAGAAAACCCAGCAGTTCATTTGGCAACTGCATCGGCTGCAAAGTTTAGTGAGGCGCTGACCAAGGCTGGAATTCCACTGCAAAGATCGCCAAAGATTGACGTTTTGGAGAAGAAAAAATCACAGTAAGATTATTCTCTCACAGAGCTCAGACCGTTGCTTAAAAAATATTCGATGAATTGTACAGTGTGTCACATCAGTCCTTTCCAGCGGCAATCTGTTTTCATGCCAAATGTTCCATTTCAAGGTTTTAAGATTATTTCAAAGTTTGGCCAACTTTGTAAGTCCGTTTTTTACGGATACATTTTTAACAAATCTAGTTTAGCAACTTTTTAATATGCACGATGGACTTACTATCCCTTATCACATTTTATTTTTTACGAAGATAAATTTCGTACGCTTATACAGAGCTAGTCACAATATTGTTGGTTTGTAAATGTATACTATGTGAATTAGTCGCACGGCAACAGTTAAGGAAGGGAAGCTGCTTACCAAAACTATAGAAATTAATTTTAACTTTTCCCCAAACACAAATCTCAACTCCAGAACTAACCCTAACTCCAACCCCATGTTTAAAACCAACTCTAATTCCCTAATATTCATTTTAGTGCGCAGTTTCCCTTCCTCCCGCCTTCCCTCCTTTTAGTTTTCCCCGTCGCATCAACGAATGGTGGGGAGCTATAATCAAGACATTTCGTCTTTTAGATACACAATGTTGGCAAAGGGCGATAACTGGAAGAAGATTTTAAGGGAGAAAATTGTTGAAATCTCTTGTCGTGCAAATCAACAACCAGAATGACAACAACCGAGAAAAACTATCGGAATATTTTATTTGATACCAGCATAGTAAACCGAGTGTGGTCTTGGTATTTACCTTATTACCGCGTCACGTTAGCGGACTGGACAAGTTAGGATATTTATGTTTATCCTTATATATGGAAAAACGCACGGCGTTAACACATCGTCAGATCGATAAGCGCCCATCGTTTGGTTACCGGAGATATTGCAGTTTGTTGGGTATGATTCAGACGTTTCTTCAATTTGGTAGAACCCATTAATTAATTGGGGTTAGGCAACGCTGACTAAGTGCCTTGCCCTACGACACAACCGACTTGCTATAACACCGGTTTCGATAGTAATCGGTCGGACAAGATTGCAAATTTTCCGTGACAGTTTTTAATTTTAGGACAATTGCGAGATGTTACTATAATATTGACGAAAATTAATCCTTTGAGATGTACAATTTTAGTTGTCCATTATGACAATGTTTCAGCGTTGGCGTGTGTCACAATATTGAATTGTAAAGAACCATTTCTATATTTCCATACCAATACCATCACAGTGCAAAACTTTAAGAAATAACGAACATACATTACATAATTTATTTAATTAATAATTCACATTAAAACGAGCACCGAGTATAATAGGGTAATATAATAATATATTGCAAACACGATGATATACTGCGAATGCATCAGACATGCATCTTATCGACCATACGTTAACTGTGCCATAGAGAACGTAATCAACGTAAAATTGTAGTAAGTGTAGTTTAAAAACGAGCAGTTCTTATCATACAGTAGTATATGATATGTTTTATCCCAGTAAATTAGAAAACTCAAACGGCGTTATCATACGGGCAATCGTTAGATTACCTCGCGCCCATTGTCAAACGTATAGATTGGTTAAAACAAAATCGAAAAATAATGAAACCAATGGCAATTGAGGATACAGGCAAACTTTAAGAGATCTAGTGTTGTTAGTTTTTCTGTAAGACAGCTGACAATTCATTATAAAAGGATATGTTGCATTTTTAAATTTATACAAAGCACGTTAAAGCTACAGTGTGCAAGGTAAATTTGAAGTTAATATTTTGAACTAATTTTGAGGTTATTGATACAAAACTAAAGCAAAAGGGTGGCACTAGTTTTATAAAAGATAAAGAATTTAATTTTGAGGTCATTGATACAAAACTAAAGCAAAGCGGTAGTACTAGTATTGTAGAAGTTAAAGATCTTTAAAAAATTAAAGAAAGTTGAAGGGGTGGCACTAGTATTATAAAAGTTGAAGAATTTTACTTTGAAATAACTGTTGCACCATCTGAAGGAGTTGTGACGTAGAACGTTGCGTTTCCCGAGTATTTCCCCTGGGAATATCATGTTAAGTTATTTTTTGTGTGCCTTATTAATCGGTTCACGCTCACAATATTTAGAACTCTTAGTTAATTTATGAAGTACCATACGCTCGCTATGGCAAGTGTTAGAATATAAAAGACCACGTTTAACAAGCTAACATCTGGGATATTACATAGATATCGTATAACAAGTTATCGGAAGAGGTGCTTTAATAGTCACAACACTACAATATTCAAACGTGTTTATGAAGTGGGTAAATGGATAATCCATTAGGGATTTGTTTGGGAAAGTTCCTTTATTCGCATTTTGTCCTTAAAAAGTTTAAATTCGCACTGGAGAGTTAATTCTGATACCTAATGAGAAAAATTTGCATGGAAATGATATGTATACTTTCATAATTTCTGCATATATATAACATTTATCATTAAATGCTTTACTTGATGCTAGTGGGTGTAAACAATCTAATACCAACGTTCAAAGCAATGTTAAAATACAAGACACAAAACAGCAGCATCATTAATGGGTTCTAGCAAATTGAACGAACGTGTGAATCATATACAACACACTGCAATTGCTTCGGTAACCCGACAATGGGCGCAAGGTGATCTGACGATTGCCCGTGTCTTAACCCACTTGATTTTCCCATTCACTGGGATAAACATAATATCCTATCCTATTATATCAATGGCTGGATAGTAAATAGTTTCACATGCGCTTATTTTTCCGTAGTTGGTTTAAAATATGAGTATTAGTTGGTTTAAAACAAAAGTATTAGTTGGTTTAAAATAAAAGTATTAGTTGGTTTGAAATAAAAGTATTAGTTGGTTTAAAATAAAAGTATTAGTTGGTTTAAAATAAAAGTATTAGTTGGTTTAAAATAAAAGTATTAGTTGGTTTAAAATAAAAGTATTAGTTGGTTTAAAATAAAAGTATTAGTTGGTTTAAAATAAAAGTATTAGTTAGTTTAAAATAAAAGTATTAGTTGGTTTAAAATCCGGCCCGTTGGTGTAGCGGTTAAGTGCGTCGCCTTTCAATTGAAAGGTTGTAGGTGCGAAACTGGTCGCTAGCTAGTTGGTTGTGTCCTTGGGCAAGGCACTTTACGGACATTGCCTGAACCCAGCAGATTAATGGGTTCTACCAAATTAAAAAAACGTGTGAATCATACACAACACACTGTAATAGCTCCGGTAACCCGACGATGGGCACGAGGTGATCTGACGATTGCCCGTGTGTTAACCCCCTTGGTTTTCCCATTCACGGGGATAAAGATGAATATCCTATCCTATCCTAAATAAAAGTATTAGTTGGTTTAAAATAAAAGTATTAGTTGGTTTAAATAAAAGTATTAAGATAAAAACCTGAATATGTGCGACGACTTGTGAGATATAGCTGCTGTCCACAAGGGAAACCGTGCACCCTCCGAATCCACCACCAGTCATTCGGCTGCCATATACACCATCACATTCAAGAGCAAGAGAGACCAACTCATCCAGCTCACTGCAGCTAACTTCAAAGTCATCTCTGAAAAAAAAACACTTTATTAAATAAAACGTTTTTGCTCCTTTTATGTGTAGGATAGCATATTTATATTGTAACTTTGTTGTAATCTATTGCATGCGGGTGTGAAGTCGTTTCTACTGGTCCGGTCGGTTAGTCTGGCGATTCAGTGCGTCGCTTTTCAATCGAAAGGTTGTGAGTGCGAAACTGGTCGCTAGCTAGTGGGTTGTGTCCTTGGGCAAGGCACTTTACGGACATCAACTGAACCCAGCGAATTAATGGGTTCCACCAAATTGGAGGAACGTGTCTATCATACACAACACACTGCAATAACTCTGGTAACTCGACGGTGGCCGCGAGGTGATCTGACGATTGCCCGTGTGTTAACACCCATGGTTTTCCCATTCACGGGGATAAACATGAATATCTTATTCTACTGTTTAAGATAAATCCATTTGTCCTATTTATTCCAGTGATAACTGCTAAGTGCCATGTAAATGATGCAACCAACCAAGCCAGTATGTGGTTTCGATCAAAAACCCGAGAGCTTTAACTGACTCAGCAATATGGCTGTTGTGTGTTGATTTTAATAATGAGTAATCTGTATTAATAAGTAATATATGTTAATAACAGACATCAAGTGTTTAATGTTGGTCCCTTGCCAGCGACACTAGTCTTTGCATAAGGAACAATTCATACATAGCTTTAATCCAAAGTATTCTAGTGGATGGTGTAAAAATTTAAAAGCTATATATGAACCATATGTAATAACATCAACAACTAGAACAAAGCTTAAATTATCCAGTGATGATCTATTAACTATAGTCACATCATGCATCCCCATTTCTCAAACAATTTTACAAGACATTCAATGATAACCGTATATAAATTACTTAATGTTCATTTTCTTAACTTAAAGTACAAGACATTTAGAAATATTAAAAAGGACAATCATGCAAATACAATGTAATATTCAGAAACCATAATTTTGGCTACAACATACCCAATTCAACTTTAATAAGCAGACTTATATTAACCATCACCTGAGTGAATTATGACTCTGCACCATCAAAGTACCGAAGAATTTATAATCTCCAAGTTTTAAAGCCTCAGTAGCTTCAACTGTTCGTGATATTTCCCCGATGACATGTCGTGCTCGTCGGTACATCACATCATCCATTTGGTCTTTGTGATCTTTATTAGGATAGGATATTCATGTTTATCTTTATGAATTCATGTTTATGAATGGAAACCAAGGGGGTTAACACACGGGCAAACGTCAGATCACCTCGCCGTAGGGTTACCGGAGCTATTGCAGTGTGTTGTGTATGATATACACATTCTGTCAATTTGGTAGAATCCATTAATCCGCTGGGTTCAGGCAATATCTGTAAAGTGCCTTGCCCAAAGACACAACCTTTCGATTCAAAGGCGACGCACTCAACCGCCAGACTAACCAGCCGGACTAACTAGTTTATTTGAACAGAAAAATCACAAATGATTGCACATGCTTTTAAGGTTCAAGTTTTATAAATTTAGATTTGAATAATTTGTCGGCCAAGAGCAACGTTGTTTAGTGCAAGGATTTTAGTTTATTATTAGTTAGTTTATTGATTTTTGCCCCAGTTTAAAAAAATGAATATAAATTAATAAATATAGCTGACGCGGCCGCCAAAACTAAATTTAACAGTCATGTTTTCTCTAAAGATTTAACGGTCCATGTATATCTTACTGTAATACTGTGTATATTTACTGACATTATATCTGGTGTAGCTTTTTCTTGGTTTAATTGGTTTCTGATACAAATTCACTTTAAAGAGATGTGTTTCAGTACTAAGATTGTTTAAAAATTAAGAATTGTTAAGCTGATATTTAAATTCTTTTTTCCTAACATAATAAATCATTCCTTAATATATAACATATCTTCTTTCCCACCATAGTAATATTGCATCTCATTTTACTGTTATTTAAATACCAATACATTGCACAGGTCTGCCATACTAGTAATAAGTTATTCCATGCATTCTACAGCTTCTTTATTCCATTACCTGCTAATCCTTTCACGGTTGCATTTCGCAGACTTTTCACTTTCATAATCTCAGCAGCAGCATAACATTGACGTCTTCTGTCCGGATATTCACTGCCAGTTAGCTTGTGCCGCACATTGGAATTGACGACGAGCACTGATAGATTGGGGTCGACGATTGGAACAAGATTTGATTCCATAGACCTATTGTTTAAAACAGGGGGGCATGGGTTTGATACAAAAAACCTTTCATTTAGGGAATTTTTTATTGTTAAAACAAAATATTAATGTTATTTGTTAGAATGTTATGTTTCAAAAAAATATTAGAGGACGTGTTTATTAAAAAAAAAGGGTACATTCCACAGATTTTCAGACTTTATACTTCTTGTACATTATCAATGCTATTACCACTATGCCACATAGCTGATGTTTATCTAACCCATAATATCTCCATTAAATACCTGCAGTCAATCAGTAATCCATGGCCAGCTTTACCCATCACGGATATAAACTGATCCATAATCCCACACGGCATATTCGCGAACTTGTGCTCAGCTAATTGACAAGCCAATGCTTTCGTCTGCAGGTCAGGTGCTACAACTACAATTAAGAACATTCTTGCCTTAGGTCAGGGTATGATTATATACATAGGCATGGGTAAGAGTCATATGAGTAAATTACTTACATTGAAGCAAGAGAGTTGTTAACACATTAAACATTACTGTATAACCATTATTTTTGACATGGTATATATTATATAAATATATATACAGTAATAAATTTACTCTGTATTATTATGTATTAAAAATTCATGGTTTACATGGCATATATTTACAAAAAAATAACATATATCAGATCCTAGTTTAAAATATATTTTAATAGTAGTACTACAATAAAATAAGTTAATGCATAACATACACTAAGATAAGATAAGATAAGAGTTTGGGTAAAAGCTTACTTTATGTTCTCTTTCAAAATTTATCTTTAAATAGTCAGCAATAAGTATGTAAATAGCCCACAACATTTTTTGTGTTTGATCATTTAAAAGCAAACAATTCAGACAAACCTCCAGTTAATGCTTCCAGGAAGGTGTAGACGGCAACTTCTAAAGAAGCAGAGCTAGAAAGCCCACCCCCAAGAGGAACACTGTTTACCAAGATTGCTTTGAAGCCAGGCACCGGTGCAACTAAAATGGGCAAACAAAGGATAGCAAAAATATTTGGAAAAAGACATGGGCTGTGTTGAAATGATTTCATTAGTTAGTAAGGTAGTTTCAATTAAATTGAAATATGAAGAAATCTATGTAATATACAGAGAATTCATTTAGTTAGATCAGTGGTTCCCAAAGTAGGGTCCGCGGACCTTTTAGGGTCCATGAAGCACTTTCAGGAGGTCCGCGAAAGAATTTTTGTATATTTTTGCTTTGTGCAGGCCTATTTTTCACTATACAGTACATTGATTTAATGGTTGTGATCGTTCAAAGTTTGGTAACCACTAGATGGATTATAATAGAAATATATTTTCCATTCACATTAAAAACACTAGTTTTTCCAACAGTTTATATAAAAAAATAGAATATAATGTAATCTTACGGTTAAAGTATTGTATAACTCCCTTCACATAATTAGCCCATGCTGGATTCCCAGGTAGCAAGGGTGCATCTTTGGTAGGGGAAGCAAACTCTACAATTCTTGGTTCATCAGTTAATTGATCAGTTGTTGCAATTGTGATGCTTGATGACGTCATGTCTATGCAGCCTGCCATGATAGTGACCATGGGCACCGCCTAATAAAGGATTAGAATCAAGAATCATTTATTTGTGGGTCAAAAATATGCGCAAACAACAATGTATTAGAACACAATAATTTGAATTTATATAAATATTTAAGACCAGGAGGCAACGAAACGACCTATATAAAACTACCGATTGGGTTATTTAGTTACCGGTATAGACACAAGTTATAACAAATACCAATCATTGCTGAAGTAGGTTGAAATAGATACTCTATAAATTTCATTAAAGTATGAGGTTTTACAATATACTTATCATGTAAATTAATCAATGTTTGTTTAAATGAAAATGTGATCTACAGTGAGGTTTGTCAAGTTATTTTTATTTGCCAAAGCTATTAGGGCTTGATCTGAGTCTCATTTATGAAATATCATTTATGAAACAATCTGTCACCAGTCATTACTTTCTAGAGTGGAAAGATTTAATCACCAAGTATAAAAAGCAAGGCAGTTTTAGACAAGATTGTGGCCCTTGGGGGTGCAACAGTTTAACATTCCACATGTATTCAGGAGTTTTGATTTTGTGTAAATGGGGTGCCTCTAAATACTACAGGATCGCTTGGAGCACTTGGATCACTTAGATTGCTATGGAAAGTAATTCTAACCCTGTTCCAAACACTGATCTTAACCCCAGAACTAACTTTAACCCAAACCCTAACATTATTATCATGGCTTTTGTAATTACGAAGAATAGCAAGCGATTAAAGCAATGTAAGTGCTGGATGCGGTCAAAGCGATCGTGTAGTACTTAGAGGTACCGATGTAAATGTACCTAACTTTTTTAGGGTTTGGCATGTTTTTTTGTCATATGTGCTTATACAAATGTAGGATTATGCAGAA
>CH003266.1:1018768-1039484 GCA_000149265.1 Ciona savignyi
AACGAAAATATCATCAACTAACCATTGGAAAAACAAATCCTTCATTGTAGTCTGTGTGTTCTCCAATTAAGTTTACTCGACCAGGTGCACAAGTTATAATATTAGGATGGCAACCAGGAAATTTCTCAGTAAAACTTAATTTTGCTCGCTTGACCATTTCCTCGATTGATGGTATTTCGCTTAACCCCGCCATGTTGTTAACACGTACCGGTCGTCTACTGTTCGAACCAGACTTTAGAAAATATCAGGCAGCTGAAACGATCACACGTTTGTACGCCAGGCGTTACTTTTACCATTAGTACACTATGCTCTCACTCATTTGTACACAAGGCACTTTAACCCTAGTGGCATATAAAGCAAGTATTTCACTGTTTTATCTTGTTCATTGCGTTATTAATTTACTACTCCGTTAAAACTGATTATCGAGTTAAAATTAATTAACTGGTAAAATCCTTCCTAAATTTACTTTTTACTCTGTTCCTAAGCGTCTAAGCCACGGCTTCATAATAGCCCAGTGCACGTATAATTCCGGCCCGTTGGTCTAGCGGTTAAGTGCGTCGCCTTTCAATCGAAAGGTTGCAGGTGCGAAACTGGCCGCTAGCTAGTCGGTTGTGTCCTTGGGCAAGGCACTTTTCGGACATTGCCTGAACCCAGCGGATTAATGGGTTCTACCAAATTGAAGGAAGGTGTCTATAATATACAACACACTGCAATAGCTCCGGTAACCCGACGATGGGCGCGAGGTGATCTGAGGGTTGCCCGTGTGATAACCCCCTTGGTTTTCCCATTCACGGGGATAAAGATGAATATCCTATCCTATCCTATAATTCTATTGTGCAAAACATTCAATGGGGGAAGAGTATTTTATTGAAAGGCAGAAGAGCCCAAAACTCCTTGTTTAAACTGGTCCCTGCTCTTAAAAGAGTTGTTAACTTTTACTTTGGAATAAAGGTTTTTTTTAATATATAAGTACCAGGGACATTAGGTTGGTATCTAAAGTGATCAGCCTTTTTGCCGATTGGGCTTCAATAACCGACTCCTGAACTGAACTTTTAATCATTAGACAACGGCGACAGAATTCTCACTAGTTTAATTACAGACTCGCTTAAGACTTTAAACCTTTGATTTGCACGAAACCAGCAAACGGTAGATTGTGAACAACTCGTCAGAATCGTATATGTACGTATGGGCCTTTTATAACATACTAGGCCTATACAAACATAACCACGTGTTCGTGATGATTTCCGAACTGCACGGTATTGTTGAATAAGTAAAACATAATGAAATACAATTGATGCGGGAGTTCTGACGGGACACAGGAAATCAGTAACAGTCTGTGATTTGTTCAGTTTTTAAGATAAAGACGTTGTCACACAATAAAATAAGTTAAAATATTTGATCTTATCTGAATTTTCTATACACTACAAATAAGATAATATAAATTAGGCCTACACATTCATGCTATATTTCCAATGCTTATAAACAATTCATGCGCGTTTGCTCATAGGTGTTTTATTACAATGAGTGATACGCTCGACTGCTAACTAAAGTAACTGTGCGGAGTGATGAATTGCAGATTAGGTAGGCCTACAACGCACAGAAAAACGTGTCTTTTTTGTCTTAACGTTCATTTTTATAACAAAGTTCATTAGAGCGTCTAAAACAGGGAATTTTAAGTAATCAATTTATATGACAATAGTTGAAATGGTGAAATAATACTCGTAATAATCATACTACAATACCGCGATTGGCTAAACGATGACCACTATAGATTATTTTCCATGGTCCCTTTACTTTCAATAAAATTGACACTCATTGCTTATTTAATCTACGACTGTAAAAAGGATAATTGTTTTTGTGTGGTTGTAATAAAGCTGGTCCACAGTAATGCAAACGGTATCTTGACCTAATTTTAAACATCACCGATAACCCGTCTGTGAGCACGAGGTAATTACCTGTCTTTTAAATCCACTGCGTTTTTTCAACCCCGGTTATAAACATGATTAGACCAACTCTATCTCTCAACTGTGGGTTATATGATTTATTGTTTTGTGTACCGTCTGGTAGGTCTAAAATGTTATTACGAAGTCTGGCTTGGTCTTTGTACTACGTTACAAGTCTGTTATCGGCAACGTTTTTTAAATAGTACTTCCTGTATTGTTTTACAATTGCCTGATATGCGTTAATGGGCTTCGTCAGTTTTAATGTGGTAGAGGCTAGTTCGTTTGACCACGGCCTGAACAAAGCAATATCTGCCCTAAGGCCTTCTTCTTCTTTATTCAGGTGTCCAAGGTGTGTCAGTTTAGGGAGATATATTAATTTGAACGAAGGTTTTGCCTCTGCTAAAGATGGTTATAAAAAGTTTGTCGGTATTGACGCTATTTATCTTGTGGTTTTGTGCGATTAAAGCAAAAGCAGGTTAGTACAGCACGCAAATTGGTGTGAAGTGTAAAATTAATAACAAACCTTGATTTAATATATAATCTACTTTATTATGTTAAGCAGCGACACATGTTATAGCGAATTTAAATATATTTATCAACAGAAAAGTGTTATATAACAAATATTTCCGCAGAAGTACACCCATGTGACCGAATTTGCCAGAGCGAAACGTCCATGATTTGCGAATATAATTTTACTATAGAGTGGTACGTGTTATTTGTGAGGTTATATTTGTAAATTTGAGCTTTATATACATTGTAAGGTATGCAACATTGTCAAAAGCATGCTACGATTGCCCACAAGTCGAAGAGGATTGTTTTAGGGAAGACTGCATTGCAGCGGATGGATTTCCACGAGCAGTAACGGTGGTAAACAGAATGCTTCCAGGACCATCGATCAAGGTATGGTAATTTAGCCGAATGGCAGCGTATCATTCTTTAACGCGACACAACCATATACCAGTGTTTCTCAAATGGTGCGCCGCAAAGGTAAGCTAGGTGCGCCACACTTGCATTTCATAAATTTACGACAGAAGGTGCATATATCATAAACTACTAAATGGTTAGTGTCTAGTTCGTTCTTTTTCAATGTAACGTTAGTTTCACATTACCTTTTTAAAAAGCAAAACTCTCAAGAAACAGTAATTTCGTTATGTGGAAAATTCGGTGATGAAATTATTTAAATTAAACTGTTAATTTGCCATACCTTTCCTAATTTTTCTAAGTTTTTAGCATATTGTTTTGATTCCCTGCCACGAGGTAAAAAAGATCGAGAACAACTGCCCTATACTGTAGGTCTGCGAAGGAGATCAAATTATTGTTCGGTTGAGTAACAAACTGGACAACGGCGAGGGCACGACCATACATTGGCATGGCATAACACAACGAGGTACACCGTGGATGGACGGTGTACCTATGATTACCCAGTGTGCTGTTCCATCGGGCACGAATTTCGTTTACAATTTCACCGCCTACCCTGCAGGTAGGCAAAATCTGCGTTTTAGTTTAGTTTATTCTTTGTTTCCACGATGAAACACGAAGCGGGACTATAGATATTTGTTTTTTTTATATACAGGATACTCTATCGATTATTATAAGTGTATTCGTGCAGCATTTTGTTTAATTCTTCTCATTTTATTTAAACGTGTTTTCAAGAACTCAATTACTAGTATATAGTTTTTCACCAGAATAAATTTAGAATAAATTTGCGTTTTATATACAGGGTACACTATCGATCATTATACAGGCTTTGTTTCGAACCCATAGGGGGTTCGTTGCTAATACTGTTTTTGTATGTAAGTCGGTATATGTATCGGTCGCGTTAACCATTCGGCCACCCGGCCGTACAATTCTTCTCATTTTATTTAAACGTGTATTCAAGAACTCAATTGCTAGTATATAGTTTTTCACCCCGAACGCGATATCCCGCGTATTTAAGGCTCAAAATACAAAAGGGTCAGGAAATGATATCGACTGTTGGCTATAAGAAAGTTCCTTATTTTCAACAAAACCATTTTTGTGTTGTTTTAAGATTTTAGATAGTTCGATGTCGGTGCTTTAACTAGGATAGAATAGGATATTCATGTTTATCACCGTGAACGGAAAAAACCAAGGGGGTTAACACACGGGCAATCGTCAGATCACCTCGCGCCCACCGTCGGGTTACCGGAGCTGGTTCCATGACAACTGAACCCCTTACAACTGAACCCCTTACAACTGAACCCTTACAACTGAACCCTTTACAACTGAACCCCTACAATTAAGCCCCTTACAACTGAAATCCTTTTAACTGAACCCCTTTAAACTGAACCCCTTTACAACTGAACCCATTTCAATTGAACCTCTTTACAACTGAACCCCCTTTTCAGTTAAAAGCCTTCGGTTAAAAGGGGCTCAGTTGTAAGGGGTTCAGTTGTAAGGGGTTCAGTTGACTGGTCACCACCGGAGCTATTGTAGTATATTGTATTAGATAGACACGTTCCTTCAGTTTGAAAGAACCAATTAATCTGATGGGTTCAGGCAAATAAATAACAAATGTTTAGGAACACATTGGTGGCACGGACATTCCGGTTTTCATCGATCGGATGGGGCATTTGGAAGTTTTATTGTCAAGAAACCAGCACTGAACAATTTACACAGGGATGCATATGATGAGGGTTAGTATATACGTATATAGGCACCTTCTAAATTTTATTATTTTATTTAGCTTGTACAGGCTACTTTGTATTTGACTGGCAATTGCTATATTAACGTGTTTTCACGAATGTAGTTTTGTGTCCTTTTAATTCTCTTCCAACAATATTATCAACAACAAACGGGAACTAAAATAGAAAATTTTATTTAAACGTTTCAAAAACCCAAGATTCCTGGGTATCTAGTGTTAAAGCGTGAAATAGACGCACAGCCACACAGCAACCCTCCGTTACATTATAGACTACACTCGGTCACATTTAAAACAAAATTAAGACCCAAAAAAGGATTGATTGATTCTCGTAATGTTAATAAAGAATGAAAATATATAAAACTACAGACAAGCATACTATTTTGGTTGGTGATTGGCTGCACCAAACCACAATGGAAAAGTACATTCAACACCACCATTCAAGCGGAAATAACAAAGGTGAAGGCATGCTGATTAATGGAAAGGGGGAACACGTAGTAAGTAAGCGCTATTTCTGCTAATTTATCGTAGTTATGGGAGCGAGTAATTATATCGTCCCAAGGGCTACCAAAAAAACGGCTCGACTGTCTACACTCCAATGATGAAATATACGGTGGAATCGTTGAAGCGATACAGGTTTCGAGTCATCAACAACGCCGCTGTGTTTTGCCCATTTGAGGTAATTTTCCTTTCTATACTGCAATACACAAAGATTTATTATTTGTTTATATTAGTTGTCCGTCGATGGTCATCAACTAAATATTATCGCAACCGATGGTATTGACGTGACGTCACATACCGTGACGTCACTGGTGGGTCCATGGAGGAGAGCGATTTGATTTTGTTCTCAACGCCAACCAGACACCTTCGAGTTACTGGGTTCGAATCCAGGGTCTTGCGGATTGTCGAAACAGCTCCCAGCGTGCTGTATTGTGGTAGGCTATAACATCCTAATACCCATACAATATTGCCGTAACAATTTAGTTAAGTTAGTTTACTTTTTTGTTTCCACGATGAAAACACGAAGCAGGACTATTGATAAAAATTTGGAAAACGGAAAAAAACGGCAAAACGACAGTCGTTAGAACATGTCTAAAAAGGCAATAAATTATTAAATTTTGCTATAATTAGACGTGGCCGCTAAACCTAAATAAAAAATAATTAAAAACAATTGATTAATTGTTTATAAAAAAATACACTATATTACACTAAGCCTTGAAGAAAAGTGTGTGGTCACAATAACAATTATATAAGCAATATAGCTTGGTTAACATATTATGTTTGAGAAACTGCTTAACTTATATATAGTTTAGAAAATATTATTATAACGGCCCATATGCATACGTGTGTACATATATAAACATACTGACCCAATTTAACTAGTAAAATCTCGACCACAATATAACTTCGTCAATTTCCTTCTTAAATTCCCCAGGTACAATGGTACAACCACACAACGTCCTACATCAACTCCGGATGTCGGTAATACAACGAAACTTAATCCGCTTAACGAAAAGGAAACTGAACGCGTGAAATTTGTGACTTCGTTATCAACGTTAACGCCTTTGGACGTGCGATTAGCGCAGAAGCCAGACCTAGTTCACTTTGTGGGTTTCGACTTTAAACTGGTAAGACCATAACCAAACTAATGTTATGACACCGATTGGTCTAAATCAGTGTTTTCCAACTTGAGTCCGCGCTGTCAAATGAGTCCGTGGAAGGTTTAAATGAGTCCGCAAGCACATCAACAATATGCCAAAACTTTTGTTTGTTTTTAATCGTTATAAACAGCGGTAATATGTTTTTATCAAAGAGACATTGTAACTCAAGGTAATTTTAAGTTTGTATTAGTGTATCGTATACACATAGTCCAGTTACGCTACACTTTTGACTTACGCTAATTGAAAATTGATGCACTTTGAGTCCGCAAAGACTTTCGCTGGTAAGGAAATAGTCCGCGACCAAAAATGGTTGGGAAACGCTGGATAACAATATATGATCCTCTCCTTACAGGTTGACAACACACGGTACCACGACAGCATGCACTATCCGATAAAGGCAGTTCCTCGAAACCACCATTTGTACAGTCCACAGTTGAATAACGTGTCATTTGTACCTTCTTCGTCCCCCCTTTTAAGTCAATATGACGACGTTGATCAATCACTCATTTGTGATACTTTCCGAGACATAAATGTCCCGAGCACAACGGTATGTTGAAAGAATATAGTTTGGCATGTATGATACTGAAATGTTAAGCGGTTAGTCTTGTGGTTAAGTGCGACGCCTTTCAACCGAAAGGTTTCTGGTGCGAAACAGCTCGCTAGCTAGTCGAATATGTGCTTGGGTAAGGCACTTAACGGACATTGCCTGAACCCAGCGGATTAATGGGTTATACTAAACTGAAGGAACGTGTGAATCATACACAACACACTGCAATAGCTCTGGTAACCCGACGGTAGGCGTGAGGTGATCTGACGATTGCCCGTGTGTTAACCCCCTTGGTTTTCCCATTCACGGGAATAAACATCAATATCCTATCTTTTATACCAGTAACACCAAGTGCCATTTTACAGTTTCGTGCATGCACACACATAGTGGATATAAAATTGGGAAGTACTGTCGAGCTGGTGGTGTTTGATGAAGGACGAACTTTCAATGCCGGCCACCCCATGCATCTGCATGGCCATCACTTTGCTGTTGTCGCAATGAACAAGTAATATTTTGCATGACCCCACTATTTTTTTACCGATCTAAGTTTCGAACCCATGATGGGCTAGGCACAAGGGCCGTTTTTGTATAGAAGTCGACCAAGTTTCAAACCCATGATGGGCTAGGCACAATAGCCGTTTTTGTATAAAAGTCGGTGATGTATCGGTCGTGCTAACCATTCGGACACTCGACCGTATATGGGCCCACTGTTAGTCCATTGTCTGTTACAGCAAATAGGGTATATATAAATGTACAGGATATGTTGTACTGCGAAATATTCTATAGTTGATTCACACATCTTGGGCTATAAATATGGATTACTATTTTTTATCTCTGTGTGGTCAAGTATTTGACAAGACTACCATTCTTATTGGGTAGACGTGGGATATTTAGGAATATTAATTCTGTGATTTCACTTTGAAACCAAAACTAAGTACTAAAGATTAATCATATTCTGGAGGTCAATTATCTTCTTACTGATTTTGTATCATACTGTTTCTTGCAGAAGGATATTTGGGCGAGAAATTATAGCTTATTTACGGCAGACTATCTTAAAAAAAACATTAGTTTTTTGTATAACAAATTTTTTTTTTGCATTCATGTATTATATTGTATTTTTTTTACTTTTAGGATAAAGAGCACCCTGTCACTCGATGAAATTCAGCAGATTCATGCAAATGGTTCGATAGCCTATAACTTTGTGAATACAGTAATGAAAGATTCGGTCATAGTTCCGGATGGTGGTTACGTTGTAATTCGATTTGTTGCTGACAACCCTGGGATTTGGTCCTTCCACTGTCATTTATCCTTTCACCAAGAAGCAGGTGTGTATCTATATGCCTATCTCACACATAGGATAGGATAGGATAGGATAGGCCTATTCATGTTTATTCCCGTGAACGGGAAAACCAAGGGGGTTAACACACGCGCAATCGTCAGATCACCTCGCGCTCACCGTCGGGTTACCGGAGCTATTGCAGTGTGTTTTGTATGATAGACACGTTCCTTTAATTAAAATTTTCCTTTGGTAGAACTCATTAATCCACTGGATTCAGGCAATGTCCGTAAAGTGTCTTGCACAAGGACACAACCATTTAGCTAGCGACCAGTTTCGCACCTGCAACCTTTGGACTGAAAGGCGATGCACTTAACCGCCAGACGAACTGACGGACAATCATACTTGCATATAAATACATCTAAGCCTAACATTTGACAATGACAATCGATTCACAGGCATGCTGATGGCGTTTAGGGTAGGGGAAGAAGTTTACGAGAAAAACATCCCAGAAAACTTTCCAAAATGTGGAAACTGGCGAGCGATTGAACGAAAGAGTGCGGGAATGCAGCCGAAATTAAACATTGCTGTTCTGTTTTCTTGTTTATTTATTTTACTCATATCAAGCATGAATTATATGAGTATAAATATATGATTTGAATGATATTCATGTTTATCCCCGTTAATAGGAAAACCCTAATTTAGCATATTATTGGCTTAAAATGTAGTTAAAACCTATACAAGTTTTGTAATATGAATCGTTCTATTTTTTTACGGATTAATTTGCTTGTGCAGTTCGAAAGACTGAAGGGTAAATGAAACGAAATGCGGATTTCGTAATGTTTTGTTTGTATATGCAGCATAAAAATCTCAGCGATATATGATGTATTTTTGTATGTTTTATTCGCTTTTAATGTCTGAATTTAAGTTGCTGTGTTTAAATCAACACACGTTGGTTAATAACTTAGTTTTTTTTCGGATAAATGTATATTGAAATTGGGCAATATTTTTTTTAATTTTCTATAAATATACAAATATATTGCTAATAAATTTTAAAATGCGTAATATATTTGTACAACAACACAAAAAGCGAAATTGGTAATCTAACATTTTTAGTGCATAAAACAGGGCAAACTGTTTATTTTTTAGTAAAACTTAGAAGAAACGTCCTGTGCAAATTGTATGGCCAATCGCCACTCAGTCTTACTTCACTAGATGTATAATCGAGTGCACCCTTAGCAGGCATCTCTTCACAGCGTGCAAGCCACGTATGGAGGGGCGATATTCCTTCTTTTTTTACCGAGCCAAGTTTCGAACCCATGATGGGATCGTTACTAGGACCGTTTTATGTGTATAAGAGTCGGTATATAGGATAGGATAGGATATTCATCTTTATCCCCGTGAATGGGAAAACCAAGGGGGTTAACACACGGGCAATCGTCAGATCACCTCGCGCCCATCGTCGGGTTATCGGAGCTATTGCAGTGTGTTGTATATATGATAGACACGTTCCTTCAATTTGGCAGAACCCATTAATCCGCTGGTTTCAGGCAATGTCCGTAAAGTGCCTTGCCTAAGGACACAACCGACTAGCTTTATAGCGACCAGTTTCGCACTTGCAACCTTCCGATTAAAAGGCGACGAACTTAACCGTTAGACCAACGGGCCGGACTGTATCGGTCGCGTTAACCATTTGGCCACACGACCGTATGGGCGGTATTCCATTGTTTAAGGTAACCCGAAAACCTTTATTCACGCCCTCCAGTGGTGAGACTGGAGACTGCGCTGGCTAACCGCACTACCACAGGGTAAAACGATTCTCGCAGCTCAGACCTGGTCGTTTGAATTTTTACATTATCCAAGTAATGTAATTCTAGGGCCGGGAAAGGCGGATATAGGTCCCGTTCATACCTAATAAATAAAGTAAGAAAATTTTCTTATCTTATAATAAACTAGAGGGTGTCAACCACACGTTTAACCACCACTATTTGTAAAAAAACATTTTGTATGTCATATATTTATGCTACAGGGTCCCTAACCACACTTTATATTTTATAAACCGAGTATGTATTTTGTTTCTGTAAGCATATAAACGGATGGGTCCCAGAATTTTTCTTACATTTTTTACATTCTCGATCTATTTCTAAGTTATGAGCTGTTTCACATTTTCATTTTCAATCAAAATTCAACAGCTACTATAATTAACTTTAATCGTAAATTAAAATTTTATTAAATCTTAAGGGCACATAAAATATATCGTTTACCCTAGACACAAACACTGTATTTTGGTACATGATGATATAAGTTTTAAAAAGAGAGCGTTATTATAAGGATAAACAAGGAAGCAAATTGCACATTATGCGAAGTAAATTGCGAGTATCAGACCAAAGATAGCCACACATGCCACAAAAATTATTTTTAATTCATTCATAATTTTAATCGCTATCACATTTTCCTTCATCATTTCGTCATACACCGAGGCATCTTTGTTCTTATGGGGAAACGGGTTGCTCGGTACGTCGATACCGAGAAATTCACATAGAGGTCCCCAACCTTGTTTGACGTCATAAACCAGTAGTTTGTCTTTTGGGGCTGTCTGTTGAAAAAGATTAAATACAATGGAATTTATTGAAAAGTGCCTTGATCGCGCACTGGACAGGTAGGGAGAGGTGGTGGTCCGACATATTTAAACATGTCTTTACCTTTAGTTTAGTTTATTCATTTTTTGCCCCAGTTTTTAAAAACGTCACGACACAGGAACGGGAAAAGATGGCAAAACGAACAGTCGTTAAAACACGTCATTAAAAAAAGATATAGCCAGAATTTTGAAATGAAATTTATTAATGACACGGGCGTGAGTTCGTTTAAATATACTGGTAAAAGAAAAATTATTTCTTCTGTTTGGTCATAGCCGGTTTAGAAGGCACCAGGCAGACTGCTAATCGTTCCTTTATTCAATTTAAATTGTTTGCTTACCGCATTACTGCTGCTTATCGTGACGTGATATTGCATTATTACTACCGGTATGTTGGTTGGTATCTTTTAAATTGCTGCTTTAACTGGTAGATTGTGAAAACTTAATCAATTTTATAATTACCGGTAGAGACCTGCTAATACAATTCCGCCGCTAAAAGCGTTCTATTATAGGTGGCGCTCAAACAGGGATTTTACGGTATGTCCAGGCCCACTGTACAACACTGTCAGAACTAAAAAAATAAGATGTTATACCGAGAACCATTAAATCGATTACCATGAACAAAAACTGTAGTCTATCTAGATCTTACCTGTAAAACATACAAGTTATGACGTCTGAACATTTGCAACGCAAGCATCTTATTGCGCAGACGCAAACTAAAACGATTTTTGTAGGGTTGACCAAATACAGATGTCACTAAAAAATCAGATTGTTTTAATTAAAAAAACTAGAAAAAGCAACTTGACAATGCACTTACTTGTGTTTAGACTAAATTCGAAGTATCTTCGTCCTGTTGGCGTCAAGAGTTGCAACATTTTATACATAATGTTCTCATCAAAACTTTTCATTTGGCGTTCCAAACTATTACACCAGGCTTTTTCTTCTCTAGTTGTGAGGATAATCTAAAATGAAGATACTTTTTTAAACAGCTCCAAAGCAAAGGCAATTAGGAGGGAAAATTCTTGCGACAAAGTGTCGGGCCTTCAGTTGTATTAAGACGATCGAAGCAAATTGAAGGAACGTGTCTATCATACACAACACACTGCAATAGCTCCGGTAACCCGACGTTGTAATCTAACGATTGCCCGTGTGTTAACCCTCGTGGTTTTCCCATTCGCAGAGATAAACATGAATATCCTATCCTATCCATTCAGCACTCTAACCTTGGCATCAGGAAAAGCCTCTAGAATTTCTTCCCAAAAGTAGCAAGCCGGGACGTCGGTAACCGCATCAACGTCATGATACATGCGTTTAAAATCCTCAACTGAGCCTCCAGTGGTTAATATTTTGTTCCACTCGTTCCCCAGAAACCACATGTTCTTCATATAGTCGTACGTTTTATAGCCCAGTTTGTTTAAAGCCGAACACATTGTTTTGGTGCCAGTTTTTGACAGGCCTGCCACTATAACTTTCATCTTACTAGTAACGTTAAGATTATAACTTTGGCCTATGTTTAACCTTATTATGAAACAAAATACTTAATGATAACTGTTGAATAACATCAATTTATTATTAACAAATATTATGGACTGTGTAGACCCTGCATAATAAAATTTCTAACTATTTTGACGTTGGCTAAAATACATGTTGGTAAATTTGTAATTACTAACTTCTGTTTTTTTATTTTATTAATTAGTTCTGCCGTAGATTTGGTGGTCACGCCTTGCTGGAAAATTACACATTTTAACTGACATGATTTGATAATAAAGTGCAATAACGACGATTATTTACTGTTTTTTCTTATGTTTCTCAAGTACAATTAAGACTACGATAGACTTGACTAAAAATAATGACCAAATTCCAAATAGCCCCTGGGCAGTTAAACTCAATTGCACTTTAAATCTTATTAATGCCACCCTTTTAGTCGTGCTGTTGACCTATATCTAACGAATAATTAGGTGTCACGAAACCCGTACCAAAACAACAATAGATTCAGCTACAAGTAATTTTAATCTGCACCGGTAAAAGGGATACTGAAACTGATAATATACACTTTCATTTCATGCTTTTTATCTCCAGTCCTTATACTCCGGAAGCACCTAAGTCCAACGAAAGCTCTCTCTCTGCCGGTTTGCTTAATCAGTAAGAACGTCCGTTCCGCAGCATAGCCAGCTGGAATCACACCAAACGCTGACAAGACAATTGTGTCAAGAAAAGGCACTTAGCGAAAAATCACTTAAACACGGTGGATTGATGCGTTCAAGCCTGAAAGAACATGCGCAACACACTGCAACATCTACGGTAACCTGACAGCGAGTTTAAACGCCGACGTCCCTAATAGCGAGGTAAGCTGAAGATTGGCTCAGCGATAGGTTTCCCGCGTTTTCTCATTTACGAAGATAAAACATCATTCTCTATCTTAGCTTTCTTGGTTAAGGTAATGCACTAGGTATGGCTTAATCAAGACTTAGTCAAATAAAAGTGTTTATTCAGTATTTACTGCCAGGTATTTCTCGAAAACCTTTTTAAAGCAAAATTGGACATATATTTTCTTTAAGTTTGTATATTTGCCTATATATACTACTGCGAAACACTTAAAATATAATAACGGCATTCTGAGAATTATTTTCTTTGAAATAATTATTAAAATAGCGAATTTTATCGGAGATCTCGCAAAGGTGAACGGGTGGTTGCGATCGCAATAAGCCTGTGCATCGTTCGTGGGACCCATTTCACAAAAAAGTAACGCCTCAAACCCACACCTTCAACCTTTCCTAACACTACTAATGCGGAGGTACTTATACGTGAAACCATATTATATCCTAATCTTAACTCTTTAACTCCATGTAAACTTCTAGGCTGATGATACTTATAATTTATTTCAATTTAATTCCCTATGGTTTTAAAACAACAGCTCACTTTCGAACGTTTGATGATAAAAAGTTTAAATTAAATTTCTACGAACGCCCCGGTGTCACTTTCGCACACTGACAAACAAACCTGATATATTGTAATGCGTTAGATAAACGCAGAACATTCTATTCACATGTCAAGAATTGTTGCATTCTAATAAAACCAGAAACACTGGTTGCGGGAAAACTAAAAAACTTTTATGTGACACAAACGTTATTCAAATTTCATCTCCAATCAAGTGTAAATCAGCGAATATAAACCTGTTGTAGACGAGGCACGGTAAAAGCAGTAGAGAAAAGGCGTATGGCATGACGACAAATGGAGGAAAGGCGGATGACATCACGAAAATAATGGTGGACCTATAGATAAAACAAAAAGAACCAACTAAAGATAGGATAGGATAGGATATACATGTTTATCATCGCGAATGGGAAAACCAAGGCGGTTAACACACCAGCAATCGTCAGATCACTTCGCGCCCACCGTCAGGTTACCGGAGTTATTGCAGTGTGTTTTATAATTGACACATTCCTTCAATTTGGTAGAACTCATTATTCCGCTGGGTTCAGGCAACGACCGTTAAGTGCCTTGCCCAAGAACACAACCGAATATCAGCGACCAGTTTCAGTCTGCAACCTTTCGGCTCAAGGAGGCGTTCAACTAATTATTTTCCCTATCTCTCCAATGCAAACTGACCTGACAAAAACGACTGTCACTCAAAATCCTGACATAGGAAGTCTTAGATTTTTTTACAATTTAAAATTGAAGCTTGGATCTGCAACCTAAACTCAAAACCCTACAAAATTTTGTTTAAAAATGTTGAGCCCATACCCCTTCGTACATCGGCAACTTTTTTCCAACAAAACAGCTAGCAGATGCACATTCAACACCTTTATTTTACAAAGCACTGCTCCACGATTACAAAACTTTACAGCTAAACGAGAACACCGGCGCGCAGCCTAGCACATGCTGCTTTCAACAAAACAAACATTGGGGAATCACCACCATTGTTACTCAGCAAAACACTCGTTTAAAAACGATGACTCAGGGAGGGTACCACTCGTCACATCCTGCCGTTCATAGAGGTCTTAATTGGTTATACGCCATCTGAAAGGCGCCGTAATAAACCACCAGACTAACCGGTCAGACTGTGACAAGCAAATGTTTTTTATCGTTATTTGCAAAACTAATTTTACCTGTACGCTGTTTCTACAAGAAGAAACGTTCGCGTTCCCTGGTTACTTAATCACTCTTGGTGAGTTTACTCAAATGGTGCACGGCAAGGGTTAGGTAGGTGCGCCACACTTGCATTTCGAAAATCTTCGACAGAGTGTGCATAGATCATAAACTACTAAATAGTTGGTTAGTGTCTAGTTCGTTCTTTTCCATTGTAACATTTTGATTATTTAGCTTTAGGTATTGTTTTGACTTCCCATACAAGGTGCGCCCGTTCGCGTTCGTAATTATGGGTCCCATTTGGAAAAATGGGACACATATTGTTTTTGTCCGTTTTTTTTTTTCTTTTTTTTTTCTTTTTTTTCGTCAAACGCTTGACAGGCATAGCTTGTGGCAACAACATCTATCAAATGGGGTAATGGAATAGCAATACAACTTTGTCATTTATTAGACAACATGGTCTAGATGTGCATAGACCAAAATTTTGGGACATATACCCAGGGGAATTCCCCTGGGAGGTGAAAAACCAAAACGGTATCTTTTTTTAAAAAATTCCCTTTTTTAGGCATAGCGCTTGAACGACTACTCCAATTTCAATTTGATTTGGTAAACTGTAAGTGCATTAGCCACTCATATACCACTTAAAAGAATTTAAAAAATTACCCAGGGAAATACCCTAAAAATAAGATTTTGTTTTCAAATCATGATTGTGACAGGCATGGCTTGTGGCAACGACACCTACCAGAAGGAGTAATGGAATGGCAATAGAACTTTGCTATTTATTAGACAACATGGTCTAGATGTTCATAAACCGAAATTTTGGGGCATATACCCAGGGGAATTCCCCTGGGAGGTGAAAAACCAAAACGGTATCTTTTTTTAAAAAAATCCCTTTTTTAGGCATAGCGCTTGAACGACTACTGCAATTTCAATTTGATTTGGTAAACTGTAAGTGCATTAGCCACTCATATACCACTTAAAAGAATTTAAAAAATTACCCAGGGAAATACCCTAAAAATAAGATTTTGTTTTCAAATCATGATTGTGACAGGCATGGCTTGTGGCAACGACACCTACCAGAAGGAGTAATGGAATGGCAATAGAACTTTGCTATTTATTAGACAACATGGTCTAGATGTTCATAAACCGAAATTTTGGGGCATATACCAAGGGGAATTCCCCTTGAAGGTGAAAAACCAAAACGGTATCTTTTTTTAAAAAATTACCATTTTTAGGCATAGCGCTTGAACGGCTACTCCAATTTCAATTAGATTTGGTAAACTGTAAGTACATTAGCCACTGATATACCACTTAAAAGAATTTAAAAAATTACCCAGGGAAATACCCTAAAATAAGATTTTGTTTTCAAATCATGATTGTGGCAGGCATGGCTTGTGTCAACGACACCTACCAGAAAGAGTAATGGAATGTCAATACAACTTTGTCATTTGTTAGACAACATGGCCTAGATTTGAATAAACTAAAATTTTGGGTAATATATCCAGGAGAATTTCCCTGAGACGTTAAAAACCAAAACAATATTTTTTTCTAAAAAAATGAGCTTTTTGCGCAAAGCTCTTGAACTGTAAATCCAGTTTGAATCAGATTTGATAAAATGTAAGTGCATTAGTAACTGATTTAACACTTAAAAGAAATAAACAAATTACCTAGGGAAATACCCTAAAAATAAGCTTTTGTTGTCAAATCATGATTGTGACAGGCATGTCATGTCGCCCTGACATCTACAAGAAGAAAAAATGTATGCTCAATCCAACTTTTTTATTTGTTAGACAACATGGCCTAGATATGCAGAAACCAAAATTTTGGGTAATATATCTAGGGGAATTCCCCTGAGACGTTAATAACCAAAACGGTATTTTTTTCTAAAAAATAGCTTTTTTGCGCATATCGCTTAAACGGCAGCTCCAATTTGAATCAGATTTGGTAAAATGTTAGACATTTAAACACTCTGTTCCAATTAAAAAAAATTATTTATTAGGGTGTTGCCTTTAAAAACGCAGATATTTTCCTGAATTATGATTGTGACAGGCATGCCATATGGTACAAACATCTTCAACAAGGAGTCGACAAATCAGACAAGGAATTGACTAATCAGAATAAAACATTAAGAATTGTTATACAACATAACCCACATAGGTAAAAACAGAAACGTACGTACTAAACCCAGTAGAAACTTATCTAATAAACCCAGTAATTCCCTGAAACCACGAAAAACGCTTAAAAAGAAAGCTTTTATTTAAAACATTTGTGGTGAAATGTTCGTAAATCTAACACGATTGTTCTTTTTTTATCTACACATGGAGAAGAAGTTTGACTTGATAACTATGGGACCCATGCGTTTATGCTTGCAGAAACAAACTACATACTCTATAAAATACAAAATGTGGTTAGGGACCCTATATAGCATGAATATATGGCATATATACAACATGTGTTTTACAAATGGTGGTGGTTAAACACGTGGTTGACACTCTCTAGTTGGTCTTGGGTATGCCACGAAGTCAAAAAGATTGAGAACAACTGCTCTAGGTGCATACTGTACATCGTTTGTTTCTGAAGTCATAACAAAATTTGAATCCCGAGTTATCAATGCAAACTTATCATTAATTTTCTTTAAAAAACATTTATTTGTTGGTCAATATAAAACAATAATAAAAATTAAGGAAAACCAGCAAACATCTTTTATATTTTCAACTTGATTGACAAATTCAACTCGGCACAGTCGTGATTTATGCCAAATTCGATAAAGCGTATTAAGTATATTAATCATGATTCTAAGCACAATATATTGATTGTTTATATACGCCGCGAAAGCAAAGATGCCACTGATTTGAGAGACATTGGTTAAAAGTGGATAAGTAGTACTAGATTTTTTCGTCCGTCTTTAAATGTTATTGCTTTTGGTAGGTTTTGAGTAGTCGAATGTTTTGTATGCTAATAGTCCATTCTACTTGGTTTTCGTTTGTGTGTTTTGAGGAATATTCCAGACTAAATTGGGGTACTTTAATTCAATAATTATCATGATATCGGAGTAGGCCCGGCTCGTTGGTCTAACGGTTAAGTGCGTCGCCTTTCAATCGAAAGGTTGAAGGTGCGAAACTGGTCGTTACCTAGTCGGTTGTGTTCTTGGGCAAGGCACTTTACGGACATTGCCTGAACCCAGCGGATTAATGGGTTCTACCAAATTGAAGGAACGTGTCTATCACACACAACCCACTGCAATAGCTCCGGTAACCCGACGGTGGGCGCGAGGTCAGTACTGGTCGCGCTTTACCCCACACTTTTCTTCAGGGCTTTATATTGTTTGGTTTTAATTAAATTTTGTTTGCACATTATTGTTCTTTCGCCTAGGTTTGGCGGCCGCGTCCTCTATATTTATTAAACTATATCCTTTTTTTAACGACGTGCTTTAACGACTGTTCGTTTTGCCGTCTTTCCTGTTCCCGTGTCGTTATTATATTCGCTTGCCATTTTTAAATACTAGGGCAAAAATTGAATAAACTAAAACTAAACTAAACTAAACTAGGTGATCTGACGATTGCCCTTGTGTTAACCCCCTAGGTATTCCCATACACGGAAATAAACATGAATATCCTATCCTATACCTTAATTTAACGTTGTTGTTGTTTTTGTTCTTAAAAAGCGTTAAAGCAGAATAAGAAATGGTTAAAATGGCAAAGTCACTACTTGTTAGGTATATCGTGGGAGAAATAAGCATTTTAAATAAAATATAATGCTATCTCTATGGTACTGCCCATAGATATAACAAACATTTTACTAGAAAACTATGCTTATGTTGGTCTGACGTCGAAGTACGTAATCCATTATTGACGAACTGTAACTGGAAGTGGCAGTACAATAATACAATACAATTTTTATTTAGGTTTCGAGGCACCAAAATAGATAACTTTTGTTTTTATTTGGTGCCTTCCTGTTTTGCTGTAGTATCTTGCCAGTTTTTTTGTTACTTTTTTTGAATTTTCAGTTAAAACGCCGAATTTGTTTTGGTATATTTATATATGAATAATATAATGACATGTATTTTTAAAATTTTGGTGGTAAATGCTGCAGCGAAAGAAACAAGAATAAAAATTGTATAGTATTATTGCAGTATTTTAATATACACTGACTGACAAGAAGATAGTCTATGCTATTTAATTTAAGGATTAAAATATTACATATTTTACAACATTCTACGATTACATTCACAGCTTTATCCGAGTTTACTGTAGTGTAAGATGGTACTTTATTTAGTAACCACTGTTTTGATGACAATTTGCACCACCGTAGGTAAGTTAACTTAATTACCATTCTTGTGTCGCACGACATTAATTAGCTCTGTTTAAACTCTTTTAATTATTATTATTATAAAGTAATAACTGTCATATCAAAGGATTGTAAATCATTGCTGTGTTACGTGATGATCAAACACATCTTCCTTTTCTTATTATTTATTTATTTAACTGAACACAAGGAGGGGCAACGCTAAAGGAAGAAAAGCGGGAAGGAGGGAAACTGCTCACTAAAATTACGGAAACTAATGTTAACCCATCCCTAAACACTAATCTCAACCCCAAGACTAACCCCAACTCTAGCCCCATGTTTAAAATTACTTCTAATGCCCTAATATATATTTTTGTGTGCAGTTTCCCTCCTTCCGCCTTCCCGCTTTCCCTCCTTTTAGTTTCCCCCTACAAAGAGTGCAGCTGACTCGTTATTTGTTTGGTCTTTTGCTGCATCCTTTGCTGTAAAATATGTGGTATTTAAATTATAAATAAACTTGAAACCTAGAACCAAACAAATCAAAACTATGTAATTTATGCAATATTTGTAACATTGACAAGTGGGTTACGTTTAGAACTGCTTTGATATCGATAATTGTGATAATACTTTGCTACAATATTAATTCAATTCAATATTTATTTCGTCAGCTACGCCGTAGCGCCCATGATAAGCATTTAAAAAAAACACAAAAACTGTCAAATATTTATCAAGTCAAAGTGACGACTAAATATCAAAACAAAAAAGCGGCAAGACGCTTCAGCAAAATGGAAGGCACGAAAAAAAGTTATCTAGTTTGATGGCTCCCTGGAAAAATGCCCCCAAAACAATACAAATTTAAGTACCATTATGCAACATTGGAAAAACTAATACCGTAGATGTGTATCGTGATAATTTGTACCACAGACGCATTGATTCACCAGGAACACTTGCCTGAAATGGGGTGTCTTTAAATACTACAGGATTGCTTGGAGCGCTTGGATTACTTAGATTGCTATGGAAGGTAATTCTAACCCTGTCCCAAACACTAATCCTAACCCTAAAACTAACTTTAACCCCGACCCTAACATTAATGTTATGGATTTTGTAATTATAAAGTATAGTAAGCGATCCAAGCGATTCAAGCGCTTCATGCGATCTAAGCGGTCCAAGTGATTCAAGCGGTCCAAGCGATCCTGTAGTAATTAGCGGTTCCATTAAAAAGCGCCTTGAATTTATTTTTAAAAACATTTATGCAATCATTTACAACACATTGGTAATGCACAACACATACATAGCAACATTTGTTTTTGTTATGTAATTGATCACAGTAAAATGTAGTCCTACGCCTCAATATTTATTATTAGGGCTTATAGGTCATTTTGTTTTCTTTATTCATACGATACTTTATGTGGCCATGATACCATGCATTTTTATTTATACAAGCGAACTTTTCTTACTTACGAACTTAGCATGAATTAAAATGTATTATGTAATTAAAATTTCATCCTTTTATTTCATAATATAAAGTTGAAAATAAAAAATCAATGTGTGTAATGTGTATGGTGTTTGTGTGTGTGAAGTTTTATTAGAAACTTCAACAGAATATTCATAAAAACTATGCT
>CH003266.1:1039584-1058304 GCA_000149265.1 Ciona savignyi
CACATCCACATGTGCAATCGGTCTATTTAAATGACTGAAATTTGCAATTTAACTCTTTTAAAATACACAAAGTACTTCTATTTTACCCAACCTTACTACAATGAAATTCCCTAGGTGCTGTTGGACAGTATTGTGATAATTCACTGGATTGCCCAGATCTTGAAATATGTTGTTCTAACGACAGATGTTGTGATATTGCATCCACTGTGGGTACAATCAGGTAAATGTTTAGATGTTTTCAGAAACTTGATATGCTTGTTTTTGCGGGAAATATAAAAATAGGTGTCTTTACAGTTCACCCAAGGTGTGCTAGAATCATATTACGATGTTTGTAATTTTTGGGTATTTCAATAGAAGAACCAGGTTAAAACTTGCATGTATACTCTCACTGACTGTAGAAAATGTGACACTGAATTCTGGTGTGTGAATTTTTTAGCTTAATTTTTTTTAATTTTTTTTAAATTGCCTTTGTCCACTTAACACTAATTATAATTAATTTATGCAATTTCATTTTTGCCTTTAATTTTAATCAATATATTGCCATATATAATATATTAGTATAGAAATTGTAAGAAACTTTTATATAACACCTCATCAAAACCACTCTGCTCAAGCATAGGGATTAGATCAAGCAAAGGGATTAAGAACACTTAATTAAAGTACTTATGGCATTGTTATGGTCTGTTCATTATGCATAATTACATTTTGCCACCAATATTGTTTACATGGATAAAACAGTCATTTTAAATCAATGCATGATAGTGTCTTAACCCTTTAACTGCCGGCTGTTTTTTAGGTTATTTTTCGGCGAAGTCGCCTTAGGTTAGAAGCTTTTGTACAAAAAACTATTGATGTTAGCATGATATGATCAACAGAAAAGTTGTTCAGTAATAAATTTTCTTTTGTTTTACATTAGTTAAATTTTGATGACGTCATGCATTGTGCAATGACGTCATGTGTTTCTATTTAGATCAACAAAAACTATCTTTTTTTCTCATTTACAAACAAAAAAGCATGTAGCAAAGTTATTTATGATTATCTTTGGATTATTTTTGTACTACTCTTTTTGTGATGACATCACAACTTGACTGATGACGTCGTAACACGCAAATCAATTTTTTTTTTTTTTACTTTCGCTCAATGAAACACAAACAAATAGCCACAGGAAAATAAAAATGATGCAAAACATCTTCACAAAGGTTCTTTATCACTAGAACTAATAAAAAATGAAGCACAACTGCTTACAGATTCACTATCAGCAAACAAAATGGCAGCTTCTTCAACAGAATATCTGTTTTTACCCTCCAAAAGCTCAAAAAATGGCCTAATCCAAAATGTACAAGCGAAAAACGAATGAATTGTTTTCAAACTAAACAAGCGAACCATGACAACAATAGTTGAAAATTAATCGGGGACTAAAACCAGTAATTAAAACTAATTAAAACAACCCCAAAACCACACATATATAGTATACGTTTTTTAAAACTCAAATATACTAAAAAAATTCAAATGCAAACCTATATATCATGTTATATTGGTAAACGCAGAAATTATTCAGCTCTCCAGCGCCATCTCACTGATCAAAATCGGCCCGTATACTTTTCCCACTTATGCAATTTTTGGCGCCTGTCGACTTGAAGTTCGACAAAGGGCGGCAGTTAAAGGGTTAACTTGATAAATGTTTGACAGATATTGGAACTGCTGAATTTTTGTGAAAATATTCTGCATTATTTAAGGGCCCTGTTATCATTAAACTGACTGTATGTTGATGAATGCAAAGTATTCGTATGGGTAATCTTGCATCTCGAAATATATGCATAGAAACTGACCAAAATTTTAAATAAGCCAAATTCAGGTTTGGTTCTGTATTTTTAAACTGATTATCATCAGTGAAAACTAACTTTATACCTTTGTAATAGGCATCTTGTTACCAAAATAATTATGAACTAACCCAACAGTACACTGTTCCCATGTAAAGCCTAAAAAATAAAAGCCTAACAGGGTTCGAATTAACGATTTTGAAACGATTCGCGAAATGCGTGGGTTAGGAGAAAATACTTTTTCGCGCATTACCCATGTTAAATTGGCCTTAGAATGCGGTTTAGAACCTCTCAAACTAATCTTTAAAGCCAGAAAGATAATTCATTAAGTAAACAGTACCCTTATATAGTAGTAATGATAAACTACAATAAACGTATTGTAAGTTAATGCGTGTAGGATAGGACGAATATCGACGAAACAATGCCTTTGAAACGAGTAATCTTACTTGTTAAAACACCATATAACCTTATTATAAAGGGGTGTGTCGCATCTCCGCCAATCATAAATAAAGAAATCGTGGTATATTAACGCATAATGGCTATTATTCTGTTGTGATAGAAATGCTTATTATGCGTCAATAATGCAAAGTAAAGGCAAGGTAAATAAATGTAATAGTAATTCCATTGTTGAATGTTATGTTGAAGGCAAATAATGTTATATTAACGTGTTGATGACTTATTATTAAAAGTGCGCGAAATCAGTAACGGTAATTTATATTTTCACGATTTTGTTAAATTTTGTAATTCGCGAACTTTAAAAACCGGTTCGCAAATAGCGATTCGCGATCCCTTAATTCGAACCCTGCCTAAAAAAGCTTAATGATGTAAATAATACACCCATTGTTACCCAAAAAACAGTATTTAGTGACTCGATGAAAATGGTGTAACAGGTTGTATAGCCCACGTCACATCCTGCTTACATATAGGTTTTTAAATAGAGTAACAGTATCTGAAGGCCCTTGTACATTGCTGATTTATTTGTTTCGTTTGGGGACGAAAGAGTCATTTTTTGTCATATACCTTCAGACAGAAAAAAAGGTTGTTAAATCCATTTAAAACTTTTTCAGTCAATATTATCATACATTATAAATTATGTCCGATTCAGATTGGTATAGAGCAGACACAGGCAAACTATGGCCAAATCCGACCCTTTTATTCTATCTTACCAAATGTTATTGACATATTGTAAGACTAAATACCGATGTCAGAGCTACATTTATAAACAGCTTAGTGTTTTAGTAACAGTGACAAACTATATGTAAGTGACGGCTCGATCACTTAGCCCCCCAATCTCAGACTAAAACATTTTTCCCCCTAATTCAAAAATTGTACCTACTCCTGGTATAGATTGTATATAAATGGTCAAGATGTGGCCAACTTTGTACTTAAAACTTTTTTGAAAAGTTTGAAATCAATGTTGTATGGTGTCAACACTTTTAACCATACTTAGCTTAAATCCCAACTTGAAAAGCGTTTCTAGTTTTAGCTGTTGTTGTTTTTGATTATAAATTGTTTGTCTGTCTATCTATCATATACAACACACTGCGATATCTCTGGTAACCTGAC
The DNA here is from genome assembly GCA_000149265.1 of Ciona savignyi. Lineage (NCBI taxonomy): Eukaryota > Metazoa > Chordata > Ascidiacea > Phlebobranchia > Cionidae > Ciona > Ciona savignyi. The sequence continues at coordinate 1,042,971 of CH003266.1, forward strand.
GATGAACGCCAGGTGATCTGACGATTGCCCGTGTGTTAACCCCCTTGGTTTTCCCATTCACGGGGAATAAACATGAATATCCTATCCTATTTATATTTAAATCATGTTTATAGTGTCGCCGTCATTGTTGCAATTGTGGTTGGCATTCTTCTATGCATCGGTGGTTGTATTGCTGCCTGTGTGTGTTGCTGCAAGCAAAACCAACAGACTGTCTATCATAATCCACGCATTGTTACGACCACCATGCATACACAGCAACCTCTACAAAGTAAGCAAAACTATTTATTTGGTATCTTTTTAAGTATCTATATGTTTTTAAAGGTGCACATTAAATTGATTATTTATGTTTAGCCAGTTGTTTTAAAAAAGTAATTTGTTACGTATTAGGTTTAAAAATGATGAAAATCAAAGTATATGTACGGCAAAATATATGTACCGGTACTTAAAAATCAATATTAGAACACATACTAAACTCATTTTGCTTAGTATGGATCAGCACAGTTACGGTGCTTCCTTGTCTTAATATCATACAACCAATTGATTAGCTTATTTTAAGGGAATATATTTATAATACTATATATTTATAATACTACCGTACTTTTTTTTTAAATTGAATTTAAAATGGATGATATATTTTATATACACACAGATCAAACTTTCCTGTTTTAATATCATGCAACAATTTGATGAGCTTATTTTAAGGGAATATATTTATAATATTATAATAAACCGTACTTTATTTTTAATTCAATTTAAAATGGTTGATATATATTTACAGATTAAACTTTCCTGTCTTAATATCATGCAACAATTTGATTAGCTTATTTAAAAAAAATATTTATAATACTATGATAAACCCAGTAGTTAAATTCAATTTAAAATGAATGATATATCCACAGATCAAACCCAGACTGCATATGCACCACTAGGCCAGCAGCCTTACCCTCAACAAACTGCATATCCTTCCCAACCTGCACCGTACACTCCCCAGCAACCTTACCCCCCACAACCCCAGCCCCAGTATCAACCACAGCCAAGTTACCCCTCTGCCCCGCAATCCTATCCAGCACCCGCCTATGAAGCCCCACCTGCAACCAACCCCAATTATAAACCGAGTGCCCCTACTGAGTATTACCCAACCACGCCAGCTACAGCACCCCCTCCTTATTCTTCATGAGAAAACATTTTGCTTCCTGCTGCAATGGAATTTAATACTCAATCACAAATCTAGGGCTTTTAAATAATAATGGCACTTAAAAACCTTTTAAAGGTTGCATGCTGTTTTTGTGCCGGGCTAAAACAGGTTCTGGTATACAGTTTATCGCTTAACGTCCAGTGAGAAAAATACCACTTAGTTCATTGCAATTATGTAAATTTTTAGTTTTTTACCTTTCCTACTAGCTTTAGTTTTGTTAAAAAATACAGTATATTTCTACACAATTATCATTGACTCGTTCCGTTTAAATTGTATATACCCCTGCCACACATACATGTTTGTTTTGTCTTCTTTAAACCCAATTATGTGTTTTATTTCTTCTACTTAGCATGTTTTTAACACTTTTCATATTAATCAATTGCTCATAATACTTCAATGGGATAACCAACAATTTTGTTGTATTGATCAGTTTGTTATATACCATATTGAACTTCTTATTACAATAGTTCGTTGTTGTGCTTCACATGTTGTTGCAATCTAAATAAACCTGTTGTATATAATAGTTGGCTGTGGAGTTTTAGAATTTGGTAATGGAGTAAAGGAGAGCAACGCTAAAAGGAGGGAAAGCGGGAAGGAGGGAAACTGCTCACTACAATTACGGAAACTTAAATTAACTAATTAAATTTACGGTTATTTAAGCCTTGAGACTTACAGTATTTTGTCAAATTATTTTATGTAGTGCTACCAGGGGAATGTTATACTGTGTGTTTGGTAGTGTACGCATTAAAAGTTCCGGCTTATTGTTTTATCATGACGCAGTAATTGCATCCTGGACAGTTTGAAAATGGAACTTTTGTATTCAAATTCTGCAGGTACATGCAATAATTTCGCTCAGTTTGCCTAAAAACAATGACTAATTAACATAGTTACTTGATTTGATGTTGGCCTGATATTATCACGAACTGTTAGGTCAAATGATATAATGTACCATCATTCATTGTGTTTATTTGCTTTTTGTGACGCAATGTCCTATATCCTTTCTGTCGAGTCAGCTGTTCTACTGCGTTACAGCATTGGTGAAAGGTCGAAGACGATATACTTCTTCGATGCAAAATATATTTTCTCAAATGTTGAACTGTCAAATTTGTTACAGTTCGACATTGCCAATGGGTTTACCAGCAATAATTCCAGACCTGAAAAACTGGTCTCCGCAAACTGTCCAAGTAGGAATCAATATAATATTGTCCGGCCGGTTAGTCTAGCGGTTAAGTGCGTCGCCTTTTAATCGAAAGGTTGCAGGTGCCAAACTGGTCGCTAGCTAGGCGGTTGTGTACTTGGGCAAGGCACTTTACGGACATTGACTGAATTTAAATTTAAAGGAACATGTCTATCATACACAACACACTGCAATAGCTCTGGTAACCCGACGGTGGGCGCGAGGTGATCTGACGAATGCCCGTGTGTTAACCCCCTTGGTTTTCCCATTCACGGGGATAAACATGAATATCCTCTTATATCCCTATCCTAATAGCGTTTCTTGCGATGAACTCTTATTACGGTAAAATATCCATTCTTTCCGTTCTAAATACCAAACATAGAGTCCAATTTGGGTAACATTTTAGAGATTTAAGTTAATACGTCTAAAGGGCCAGCTTGTCAGACATTGTCTAACTGGTCAGAACCAAGTCCCAGGATCCACAAGACCGTTTGCCAAAACAAGGAAATTCACCATATTTTTCGTTTTTATTTAAGTTTTATATTTATTTCTGTTAGTTTTGTGTTTCCACCTTATTTATACGCGCAATAAGATTGTATTTATTATTGGTAAATATATCAATTCTATATTGGGAGATTTCCCGGGATACACTGGTTAATTTAAATTCTAGTTAAGTTTTCCTGATTCTTGTTGCAGTTCTCTAAATTTAGTTGATATTTAAAGTAAATCTTCCATTCCAACCCGGAGATTTCGGGGTTATTTGACATTCTAGAAAGTTTCAACTCGACTGTTTTTTTTCATTAGTCTCGCGGTTAAGCACCGCCTTTCAATCGAAAGGTTGCAGTTGCGAAATTGGTTGCTAGCTAGTTGGTTGTGTCCTTGGGCAAGGCACTTTACAAACATTGCCTGAACTCAATGGATTAATGGGTTCTACCAAATTGAATGTATTATATGCAACACATTGCAATAGCTCCGGTAACCTGACGGTGGGCGCGAGGTGATCTGACGATTGCCCTTGTGTTAACCATCTAGGTTTTCCCATTCACGGGGATAAACATATTTATCCTATCATATCCCATCCTGTTATAGTTTTGTTTCTGCAATCATAAACTGATCGGTCCCTGAGTTACCAATTCGAACTTTTCCACATCTGCAGTTAAAGAAGTATATTCATGATAGATTTGTGTACATCATCTACACCTTATTAGTTAACATCTCCTGCTTAAAAGCGGGTTAAAAACTCTGCGATTACCATTTTTTAAAGATTACGTTGCATTTTGGAATGACTTTAATTTTTTCAGAATCATTCAACCTGATTTTCCAAAAGCTACAAGCCTAAATAGCCGTTACTTATTCATGTTTTTTTTTAAAAATATCTTACAGAAAATGAAGATTGCGTTTTTAAGCCTTATAGTTTAAAGTTCCATTTAATGGATTCTTTATATTTTTTTTATAATTCCCTTTATTGAAAGCTGCACATTTAATTTTAATTATAGATTGTTATGTATAGTAATAACCGATTTGAGTGGCGTTTGGTTTCTGGGGATTTACGGGTTAAAGATAGCTAATAGAGGGTTTTATATCTATTTAATTTATTTTAAAATTTTCTTATAGATTTGATATTTTTACGGGTAGTAGGTTTTCATAGTAAACTGAGTTATTTTATTTGTTGCGTTCTTAGATCAAAACATTCTGTTAGTCCTTCCAATTAGCTTGGTTGGATATAGTACCTCACCTTTGTTTTCCCATTCACGGGGATAAACATAATTATATTATATCCTATAAAGTGATCCAAAGACGTGGTTGCAATTTAAAAAGTTTTAAATTCAAAATCTTCTTGTAGGAGATGACAATGAGCATAGTATGCTTGTCACAATTAACAATCGTGAAGCAATTTTATTTTAGGGCGTTTCACTGGGTAATTATTTACCTTTTAGTATTTAGAACACCAATGATCAAATGACTAACGTTCGTTCAAAAAGGCGCGATCCTCGGAAGAAGCTAAATTTTGATTTTCACGGCTTCGGGGAATAGCTTTGGGCTTATCACACAAAATTTCTGATTTTACATATATGTGGATAATGTTAGGATCGAAGGAAAGGATACGCATGTTTATCCCCGTGAATGGGAAAGCCAAGGAGGTTAACACACGGGCAATGGTCAGACTCGCGCCCACCGTCGGACTACCGTGCTATTGCAGTGTGTTGTGTGAATTATACTTTTCTTTAATTTAGCAGAACCTATTAATCCTCTGGGTTCGGGCAATATTTGTTAAGTATCTTGCTTAAGGACACAGACGACTAGCTGGTGACAAGTTTCGAATCTGCAACTCTTCGGGTGAAAGGCGACGCTCTAATCAACCAGAATAATCAGTGGGATGTTATCTATAAATTCTTAAAGTTCCAATCCGATTCGACGACTTATTATTGGAGATGTCGATATGGCATGTTATGTCTGTCACAATCATGATTCAGGGATAAATATTATTTTTTATTTTGTGTATTTGCATATCCAGGCCATGTTATTTAACAAATCTTACAGTTTTATTGTAATTCGTTCGATCACCCATTTCGGTAGATGTCAGGGTGACATGGTATGCATTTAAAGAAAAAGAGGACAAAAACCATGTGTTATTTCAAAGGGGTCACACAATTAGTCGTCTGCCTGCTACATTAGAAACATTTTTTTACTAGGTTAAGTTTCGAACCCATGATGGGCTCGCCCCTTTACCATTTTTTATATAGTTGGTATATGTATCGGTCGCGTTTACGACCGTACGCTACATTAGAAACAAACGTAGCTGTAGCGCAACGCCGTTAAAGAGCACATCCTTACGTGGATCTCGGATTTTTTTAATGCCCAGCAGTCATTATGAACGGTTAAGTAGCAAAATTATACTATTATACTGATCTCTATATTAAAACGGTCTTAGTTACTCGCCCACCACAGGTTTCAAACGGGAAAAACTCAGATTAATTGTCCCAACTCTCCCAAATGAAAACAATTTATTTCGCCTCAATTTTAACGGCGAGTTTGTTAAAGTTAAAATTATAGTTTAGGTTATTTTTTTGCTCCTTTGATTTTTTAAAGAAGAATAGCACAAATATTTCAAATAACGGCGACTGGATAAAACGGCAAAACAACAATAGTTAAAACACGTCAGCGAATATAGACGCACAGTACATAGGAGAAAAAATAACGTGGCCGTTAAACCTTAGATTAAAAAAGTTACAACAGAAACAGTAATTGCACTATATTTATTTAAGAAAGAACTTTTCTGCACTAGAACATATAGAAATACAGGGAGAGAACTAAATTATGATGATGATATGTATACAGTATACATAAATATTTGGAATAAGTCGACAATAGAAAAAAATACAAACAGCAGAAAGCTTCCGCTTTTTGTGTAACTAATGATAAACTAGAGAGTGTCAACCACGTGTTTAACCACCACCATTTGTAAAACCCATTTTGTATGCCATATATTCATGCTACAGGGTCCCTAACCACAATTTGTATTTTATACACTGAGTATGTAGTTTGTTTCTGCAAGCATAAACGCATGGGTCCCATAGTTGTCCAACCAAACTTCTTTTCAATGTGCAGTTAAAAAAAGAATAAACATCTTAATTTACGAACATTTTACCTTAAATGTTTTAAATTAAACCTTTTTAAGCGCTGTAATGAAATAAAGGAAATTCCCCTAGGTTTAGTAGATGAGTTTCTGTTTTTACATATGTTGGCCATGTTATGTAACAATTCTTAAAGTTTTAATCTGATTTGTCGACTCCTTGTTGGAGATGTCAGTGCGATATGGCATGCCTGTCACAATCATAATTCAGAAACATATCTTCGTTTTTAGGGGAATTACTCTAGGCAAATGTTTTCTTTCTTTTAATTGGCCTAAAGTGTCTAATGGTCTAACATTTAACCAAATCTGATCAAAATTAGAGCAGCCGTTCAAGCGCTATGCCCAAAAAATCTAATTTTTTAGAAAAAAAATGTTTTGGTTTTTAACGTCTCAGGGGAATTTCCCTAGATTCATTACCCAAAATTTTGGTTTCTGCTAATCTAGACCATGTTCTGTTACAAATGTCAAATTTTTATTGCGATTTCATTACTCCTTTTGCTAGATTTCGGGGCAACATGGCATGCTTAATTGTCACAATCATAATTAGAGAACAAAATCCGATTTTTAGGGTAATTCCCTGAGTAATTTTTTTTATTTCTTTTAAGTGTTAAATCAGTGACTAATGCAATTACATTCCACCAAATCTGATTCAAATTGTATCGGTCGTTCAAGCGCTATGCCCAAAAAAGGCTATTTTTGTAGAAAAAAAATACCGTTTTGGTTTTAACGTCCCAGGGGAATTCCCCTAGATTTATCACCCAAAATTTTGATTTCTGCATATCTAGACCATGTTGTCCAACAAATCACCGAGTTTCATTGCGATTCCATTAACCCTTCTGGTAGATGTCGGGGCGACATAGCATGCTTGTCACAATTATCATTTAACAGCAAAAGTTTAATTTTTAGAGTATTTCCCTAGGTAATTTTTTTATTTCTTTTAAGTGTTAAATCAGTGACTAGTGCACTAACATTCCACCAAATTTGAATTAAATTGGAGCAGCCGTTCAAGCGCTATGTTCTAAAAAGCTAATTTTTTAGAAATAGATGACCGTTTTGGTTTTTAACGTCCAAGGGGAATTCCCCTAAATTTATTACCTAAAATTTTGGTTTCTGCATATCTAGGCCATGTTGTCTAAAAATTCACCAAGTTTCATTGCGATTCCATTATTCCTTCTGGTAGATGTCGGGCGCCATAGCATGCCTGTCACAATTATCATTTAACAGCAAAAGCTTAATTTTAAGGGTATTTCCCTAGGTAATTTTTTTATTTCTTTTAAGTGTTAAATCAGTGACTAGTGCACTAACATTCCACCAAATTTGATTCAAATTGGAGCAGCCGTTCAAGCGCTATGGCCTAAAAAGCTAATTTTTTAGAAAAAAATGACCGTTTTGGTTTTTAACGTCCAAGGGGAATTCCCCTAAATTTATTACCCAAAATTTTGGTTTCTGCATATCTAGGCCATGTTGTCTAAAAAATCACCAAGTTTCATTGCGATTCCATTATTCCTTCTGGTAGATGTCGGGGCGCCATGCCATGCCTGTCAAGCGTTTGACGAAGAAAAAAAAAAAAAAGAAAAAAAAAAAAAAAGAAAAAAAAAAAAAAAGAAAAAAAAAAACCGGACAAAAACAATATGTGTCCCATTTTTTCAAATGGGACCCATAATAAGTCCGAACCAGTCGAATGTGAAGTCTCCAAAGTAATTGATTTGCACTGCCAACTCTCATCTTTATTAAAAAATAGGATATGATATTCATGTTTATCCCCGTGAATGGAATAACCAAGGTGGTTAACACACGGGCAATCGTCAGATCACCTCGCGTCCATCGTCGGGTTACCGGAGCTATTGCAGTGCGTTGTATATGATAAACACGTTCCTTCAATTTGGTAGAACTCATTAGTCCGCTGGGTCCTGGCAATGTCCGTAAAGTGCCTTGCCCAAGGACACAACCGACGACTAGCGGCCAGTTTCGCACCGGCAACCTTTTGATTGAAAGGCGACGCACTTAACCGCTAGACTAACGGGCCGACAATAAAGAATCATCTGAGGAAAGAGAACCGTAGCCGCCGGCAAATAGCAATTGATTGAGCCGGGGAAGACGAATGGGAAATCAATTCCGCCGATAAAACTCATTGTATCGATTTCTGTGGAAATCAAAATGCCAGCCAGCAATACGCACGCTGCTGGAATCATTGAAATGGGCGACATGAACGTGATTAATCTTCAATCGTATATTACACCCACAAGGTGCAGATATATGAGGCAATTCCTTAACCCTGAGGTTGATACAATTTGGAAATCCATCGAAACCTATGTAATATCACCTACAACTATTTACTGTGCACTCCAAACACAGCTAGGCACAATAGGTTATTTTAAGCGACTGTTCCCTTTAATAAACCTCAGATCAAACATACTAACTTGTATAAAATACTCCCCAAATATACACACCCCTCAATTTCATAGCAACCGCTATGGATTAACAAACACGGCTCATTTATTTCGAAAGGTAGTTACATCAATTCTGTTTAACTGGCGGCAAGCCCAACCACAATATGACCGCAATAAGTGCGATACAATTATGTCTCCACCAAAACGAGGAGCGTCTTACGGTCGTGTGGCTAAACGCGACCGATACATATACCGACTCTTATACAAAGTAACGGTCCTAGTGACGAGTGGATTCGAAACTTGGCTCGGTAATAAAAAAAAACAGGACCGTCAACCCAGAACGAGGAGCGTCAACAAAAACGTACAAGGCGCGTTGTTATCCAGTGTATTACGCCGCCAGTTAAACAACAAACGTCTTGGCTACGTGACCTTGAGATTGCTTATTTGATTGCACGACGGAGTCACGCCTATGCTCCTTTCAATTTAAACTTAACCTTCAATCAATTGTGACTAACATTCATTTATTCTAACATGTAAAAATACCATCTGAACTTTGTACTCTTTGTGATTCTACACCGGAAACACTCCCTTATCTATTTTGAGGTTGATAATTTTCAGACAAGTTTTGGTTTCTCCGGATGGCTTTAGGCAATGCTCAGTAAATATTATTTACTTTATATTAGCATAATTTGAATTTTGGAATGAGGTATGAAACTACTATCTTATTTTTTAGTCAGTTTCTGACGATTTGGTATTTACTGGTATAAAATTCGAAACTTTAACCAAATATCTAATTCTGTGTTACACTTTTCAATGAAATTATACTCTCAGAAAGTATCATAGCGTCAATACACAATAATTCTAAGGAAGATCATTTGAAATTGTCGAGTATGCAATGATATATATTGGCGTTTACCCTCTCTCCGCTTTTGTTATTGTATATGTTGTCAATCTTGTATTGTTGTGTGTGGAATAAAAGACCTGTTCGTCTAATGCACAATTTGCAACATATATCTTATCTATGGAGTATATTTCCAACAACACTTATATATAGTGTCAACTGCATATGAGTCTGTTGTGTTCACCGTGCCGCCGTACAATCTCTAAAATATACAAGTTCACACTGTCAAGCTGCATTCATCACATTGTAAAGCTGCACTCATCCTTTACCAGATTGACAGTTTTTAATGGCTCTTTTCGCTGTTATCGTGAATTTCATTGTGCGGTTTTACGCCAATGCACCACGCCGGTTACATGAGGTAAAAAACAAACTTTTCGCATCACAAAAATGTATATTGAAGATAGGAAGGAATATGTATGTGAATTTCGAAATCAACCAAGCGGCAGAATTTACTCTTCAACTAATTAGTTGGTTAATGATACCAATAATGTGCATTCGTAACCCACAGCATGTGAAACAGGCAGCTGAAAATGCCCCTGGGTCATTAAGTAATCAAGCATCGGCTGCATATTAAGTTTGATTTAAGCTTAAGTGATCACAAATCTGTGTGCACTGCAGCTCTGTTTATACAGTGCGATTATTGGTGCCAAAACTCGCTCGTAAACCTACAGCCGGTATGACAGGATTAAATAGTAAGACGTAAACAACGTTTGACTGTCCTGTCGAAACAAATCAGTTTAATATTAAGATTTTAGAAAAAAAAGTTTCCAGTTTCAAATAGTCTTAATAGTTGACAGGTCTTCTATTTAAAGCACAGAGATTTTTGTAACAATATTTATTTAACTCTATTGTGTCCTAGAGGAAGGAGTATTTATTACAATGGCAATGTATTCGATGTGTAGTATATAATAGCAGCTACCCTCTAACGTGATTAAAATATGGAAACTGAAAAACTTGATAGGGTGGGGAAATATGCTAGTTATGCAAAAAGATGGTTTGTGTTGGGTGCTGTGGTCGTTCTCAATCTAACAGGTGCAATGGTAGGTAAAATTAGAATAGCTTTTTGCCACAAATGTTTTCCATTTAAGCAAGTTATTGCAGCTTACATATGTACATTGCAGATATGGCTCACTTTCACCACCGTTGCTTATCCAACGGCGGATTATTACGAAACGAATCTTGCTACTGTAAATGGTTTGTCACTGGTGTATATGATCTCTGGGATCCCAATTGGCGCAGTAGCAACATGGATGTTGGAGCGGCATGGTCTGAAACCAGCTTTACTGATATCCGCATGGTTTACTGCTGTCGGGGCTGCGTTGCGTTTGATAAGGTATGATCGTTGCGTTTAATGATTGGAGTTAGTATAGGATAGTGTAGAAAAATTCATATAAATGCTATGCTTTTTTAAATGCATATAAATGCTTTGCGTTTGATAAGATATGATTCGTTGCGTTTAATGCTTGGAGTTAGTAAAGGATAGTGTAGGAAAAAAATGCATATAAACGATATAAAAGCTCTGCATTTTTTAATGTATATAAGTGCTCTGCGTTTGATAAGATATGATTTGTTGCGTTTAATAATTGGAGTTAGAATAGGATAGTGTAGGAAAATGCATATAAATGATATAAAAGCCATATGCTTTTTTTAATGCATATAAATGCTTTGCGTTTGATAAGATATGTTCGTTGCGTTTAATGCTTGGAGTTAGTATAGGGTAGTGTAGGAAAATGCATATAAATGATATAAATGCTCTGCTTTTTTTAATGCATATAAATGCTCTGCGTTTAATAAGATATGATTCGTTGCGTTTAATGCTTGGAGTTAGTATAGGGTAGTGTAGGAAAATGCATATAAATGATATAAAAGCTATGCTTTTTCTAATGCGTATAAATGCTCTGCGTTTGATAAGATATGATTCGTTGCATTGCGACGCTTCATGCTTAAAGTTAGTATAGGATAAGGTAGAAAAATGCGTATAAATGACACGTTTTACGTAAACTGGCATTACGTTTTTCCATTCTTATAGTTTAATTTTCTCGACTGGTGACTTAAGTCTGTGTTGTTTCTCGTAAACTTCCGTCGCAAATAAAATAATGCATCACCTAAATATATTTGCGAACGGAAACGCAAATAATTTTCAATAATTAACTGCCTCTGTCAGCAATAAAATGTACACAGTAGCTTACTGCCCACCCCAATTTTAACGATGTTTACGCTGAGACACTTAACCGCTATTAACGACCTAAGTTTACGGTAAAGTTTGACCATTTTTTCACAGTATTGTTGAAAGCATTCCTTCCTCGGGAAAATTGGTGGCTTTGTTTGTTGGTCAGACTCTCTGCGCCCTGGGTCAGCCGTTTAGTATGTACGCCCCTGCTAAGACAGCAGCCACCTGGTTCCCGGACAGCCAACGAGCTATGGCGAACACTATTGGATCTGTTTGTACGAAAATGGCTGCTTAAAACACATTTTAATTTTTTTGCAATTTTGCACAGACAATTTTAGTTGCTTTATTTTTTAGCAAACCCAATTGGAGTGGTCATAGCGGGTCTCGTTTCCCCTTCTTTTATTAACACGGAGACTGGAGTATTGGACGTCTTAAATCTAGTGAGTAGATTTTTGGGTTTCTGTTTTAAAGCAATGACAATTATTTTTACAGCTAATTACTATGGCCGTACCAGTCGCTGTTGGTGCCATTTACACCACCTGTGTCATGACTTCTGGAGAACCCCCTTTACCGCCATCTGCCGGAGGTGACAATTCAAAAAAAATCGTTCTCTGGAAAGGAGTAAAAGTAAGATCTATCTGTGTTGGTTTCATATTTGTAACTTTTGAATATTTTTTAGAAAATAGTGAGAAACAAAAACTACATGGTTTTGGTTTTGACGGTAGGTGGCGGTATTGGGCTCTACTCAACTTTTGCAACGTTACTGGAACAGCTCCTTTGTCCATTCGGTTACACAAGTGTAAGTTTATGCTTACTTACTTTTGGCTGCTGTAATATTAGTAACCAGTAGTTACACAAGTGTAAGTTTATACTTACTTACTTTTGGCTGCTGCAATATTAGTAACCATTAATTACACAAGTGTAAGTTTATGCTTACTTACTTTTGGCTGCTGTAATATTAGTAACCATTAGTTACACAAATGTAAGATTATACTTACTTATTCTAAGTTCTATGATTATACGATTAGTTAAGCTGACGCAATACCACAACAAATTCAAATGTAAGATTATGCTGACTTTTTCCAAGTTCTATGATTATACGATTAGTTAAGCTGACGCAATACCACAACAAATTTAAGTAAAAGGATTGCGTGTGCAGGTAATATATGTAGTTGGCTGCTGTAATATTAGTAACCATTAACGTATATATGACTAAGGAAGTAATTTTTCTTAATTATTGATGAATGCAGCTGTGATTACAGCGTGGACACTTTAAGTTCAGTATAATGGATTAATTACTGGCACAAACTTCCTCTTCAGGTTTATTTGATGAAGTACGACAATAAAGTCTCAAATAGATAACCATTAACTGTATTTTCATCTAGACTATGGCCGGCATTTGCTCTGCAGTTCTTACTGCTACCGGTGTGGTCGGTGCCGCCATTGTTGGGGCATACTGTGACATCACAAAGCAGTTTTCCTCTTCGTTGAAAGTGTGTTATGTCATTACTGTGATTGGCATCGTAATTTTCAGTTGTGTAAGTTTTTATGTGAACTTTAGGCACACTATAAAGTACTTACTTTATTGCTTGTTTTAAGACGTGTTCTAGTCGTTTTGCCATTTTTCCCGTTTTTTTAATAGTCCTGATTTATGTTTTCATCGTGGAAACAAAAAATAAACTAAACTTTTTTGTTGCTATAAAAGCGATTAAGGTGTTGATACATTTAAAACATTGTCATATCTTCAATAGCCAAACAGTATGGGATATTCGGAAAAGTTGACTATTTACAATAATCTATTGGGTTAGCGTATGTGTTCAAGGTCTAACATTCTTACCTTCGAGATATTTATACCTTTTTGATACGCAACAATGTTTTTACAGGTATTTCACATTCATATGGGGAATTTGATTCTTATTCTTATAACTGGAATTGGGTTGTTTTCATTTGGAATATATCCCATCGGGGTAGAACTTGGTGCGGAATGTACCTACCCCGTCGGTGCAGCCACAGCCTCGGGGATGATAATGATTTCAGGGTAACGCTTGCAGATTTGTTCTATTTCTATTTGAATAAGAAGAAAAAGGTTTTATTTTAATTGCAATTTGTGTTTAAGCAACTAACTGAGTCTGACCGGTTAGTCTGGTGGGTAAGTTCAATCGAAAGGTTGCAGGTTCAAAACTGGTGGCTAGCTAGTCGGTTGTGTCCTCGGGCAAGGCACTTTACGGAAATTGCCTGAACCCAGCGGATCAATGGGTCATACTTAACTACGATTGCCCGTGTGTTAACCCCCTTGGTTTTCCCATTCACGGGGATAAACATGAATATCCTATCCCTCCGATCCTAACTGACTGGTCACTGATTTAAGAAATTCCTTGCCGATATATTTTGCAAAGAAAACAAAGAACAAACCAGATACGAACTATTATTTATAATTTCTTTTTTTTTGCACCAGACAATATTAAGCAAAATCGCTTTAGGAAAAATTTCCTTTATTTGTACAGCCAACTACAGTCGATCATTTTGATATCGATATTGCAAGTTATCGGGCGACCAATGTCACCAGACGAAGTCGTCCTTTATAATTCTCAATGTCATCATTCGAATGATATAAGCATGCCAATCAGCTCAACTCCGAGCATCAATACGGCGTTGAGAAATGTTGAAATGTCCACTGCATTTGTTGAATCTGCGCCTCCAACTACTATTGACATGAGTGGTTAGTATCAGTATAAATTTGTGGCGATTTTGTTTGTTTTTGCTGCCCGTATGGCGTGTTAAGTTTAATATCGCTTATAAAACATTGAATACCTGGGAACCTTTATTGATGCTGGCACATTCTTGCGCACCGATCGGTATGGGTTTTTTTATGATACTGAGTGTTAATGTCGGTGCGCAAGGTAAAAGTAATGAGAAAGAAAACATTGATCTGTCAGCGTGCAAGCGTGTGTATTGGTCCGGCTTTATAGCTTACGTCTAATATTAATTTACACATTCGTCCGTTGAATTACATTTACAAATGGCAATTACATTTTTTCTATTAATTTTACATGCTAAGACATTATAAAGCATCTGTTTTTTTCAGTGCCAATTTATGTATGTACGGCATACATAGGACTGCTGTGTATTATAGTGATTGCGTTTTTTCGGCCCAAGTACCGGCGCATGCAAGCAGAACAGGATGATGACAGCATTTCACAAGAGAGTGCTATATCAAATGGCCCCAATACTAAAATGTAGTGTTTTGGTACTGTATTTATAGCTGTTACTTTAATTTTTAAGTCATAATAAAGTTCATGTGATAATTTCAAATATTTATAACATTTTAAATTAAAAAAGTGCACTTTATCAACACAATGGTGTAATACAATTTGCGATTGACGTTTTTTGTATATATTTTAAATGTTTTGCCTGATTCATAGGTAAATTCAGGTTGTTTGGTTGCCACGGGTTTCTAGACGTCTTTCCGCGTTCTATTATGTGCGTAATCGCATTGTGCGTTTTGTTTTCAACCATCATCTTCAAGAGAAATGTCACGTTTTCTCTCACTAGCTTTAGGCATTCAAGAAAACAGACCGAAGATAAACTTTCACCAGTTAAAAATAAATCGCGATGGTTCAAACCAGTTTGTTTTCTATAAGAATGATAGTGTTGTATTTTGCATTATTTTTTGTTTACCTTGTCGAACAATTGATGTGTAGCCAGTGTACGTTATGTTCTGTGTTTTTAGGCTTTTTATACTAAATTAGCCGGGTGTTTAACTTAACCAGGACAAGTTGTTGTGAGTTTTATTGGTTTCGAAGTAGCGCTGACGTAATAGTGATGAAAAGCTGAACTAACCTATTGAAAGAAGCGTATTTTATTGCA
>CH003266.1:1058437-1088452 GCA_000149265.1 Ciona savignyi
AATGCACTTATCATTGTTACAAATTGTACTTTAAAACATCGATCTAAAGTCGACATTATTAGAACATCTTTGGCAACCGCAGATATGCTAGCAGGTAACCTATACCTTGTGGTTTAATAAAACGTAACAAATTTGAAGTATTACTCTCCATAGGTTTATACTTCATCGTTATCGTTTATAACTTTCTATACACGTTGAACAATACAGCATCGGAATTGGTGAAGTTTAAATTCAAAGTTATGAACACAGTTCCTGCAGTATTGGGTGGTTTGGTGTTTGTATTTTCAGTTGCCTCGTCACTTTACCATCTACTGCTGTTAAGCTGTGAACGATTATACTCGATAAAGTGGCCCATTAGTTACAGAATGCAAAGTCACCGAAAACTGTATCTAATGATTGTGTCAATATGGATTATTTCAGCTGTTACATCTTCATTACCAGGTTGTATTAATTATAATAATTACCATCAATTGTTAAGTGTATGTATGGTGTTGGTAACGAATTGTCATTTAATCCATTCTAAATTTACTCACTCACTTACCTGTGATAAATTATTTATGTTTATAAATAATAGATGTGGAAAGTATATTAATATTTAATATCAAGTATTTATTATAGGTTGGTTTCTTGATGAGTTTGCATTCGCATATTACCCGACCTTATTTCTATTTTACCCAAACATCAACCCTCACGTCCAAGTAAAGTTTGCCGGATATGTAACAGTCATGATGATATTCTTTACGGCTCTTCCGTTCTTCTTAACGGTAAGATATTAACTGTTGATTGTGTATATTGTGTATTTATATCTCATTGTCCGGCCGGTTAGTCTGTCGGCTAATAAGTGCGGCGCCTTTTAATCAAAAGGTTGCAGGTGCGAAAGTGGTCGCTGGCTAGTCGGTTGTGTCCTTAGGCAAGGCACTTTACGGACATTGCCTGAACCCAGCGGAATAATGGGTTCTACCAAATTGAAGGAACGTGTCCATCAAATATCACACAAAGCAATAGCTCCGGTAACCCGACGGTGGGCGCGAGATAATCTGACGATCGCCCGTGCTGTAACCCCTTGTTTTCCCATTCACGGGGATAAACATGAATATTCTATCCTTTCCAACACACATCATCATTTGTAGGCTAATTTAATTGTGGTGACGTTTTTTATTGGTCGACGGCAAATTCGTAAACTTAAACACAATTCCGCTCACTCCAACGAGGCACATCACATTAAAAAAGATCTAGCTTTGCTCAAGAAACTTGGCGTAATGACAATTGGATTTACGGCAACACTGGGTAAGTATGGATTATTTTATGCTAATATTTCTTTTCTTGCACTGTATTTATTTTCGCAGTTCCTGTCTTGGCACTTTCAATTGTCTACTTCATTGTAAAAATGAGTTGTGCGTTAATCAGTGTGCCGATAACTGTTGCTTTCTACATTAGTTTGGCCAACAGGTATGTTATAAAAAAGTTACATCAACCACAACTAATAAAGGTACATTTATTTCAGTTTGGTGAACGTCATTGTCTACAGTTTACTAGATCCGAAGTTTAGAAAAGCAGTAAGAAGATTGTTTGCTAAAAAGCGAAAGTAAAATAATGTTATTTTCTTCATTCATTTTACAAAAGACCAAAATAATTAAACTTTACCATTATTACATGTAATATAAATAACTAAATACAGTATATAAGTAAATAAATAAATTTCCATACAGGTGGCAACATATATAGACGTTAATAGTAATCTGTCGAAGAACTTATAATCTAACCCATACTTATAACCTTTACAATTGATAAGCGCACAATAAAAAATAGCTATATATATCGACTAACATCCAGTTATTCAAAATTGGGACAAGTACCGCCTAACTAAACTATGTACACTTGGAAATTTGAAACCTTATAAACTCTTATTTATTTATTGCACTTGCAAATTTTCAGAGAAATACGCCCACTTTGTATAAACACCATATGAGTTTTTAATTTGAATATAAAATTGCTATTTTAAATAAGTTTGTAATAAATGCACGATTTGTTATTTACCGATGTAAAATTTAAAATTAGAAACTAACTTACTCTATCTACAGAGTACACTTGTGAATGAAATTGAACTTCCGGAAAGTATCTTAGCGTCAATAAACGAAACATCATTTTAAATCAGTGGTTCTCGATCTTTTTTACCTCGTGGCGCAACCGAGACCAATTAAGAAACGAACGGGCGCACTTTGCACGGGAAGTAAAAACAATATGCTCAATACTCAAACAATATAGGAAAAATATGAAAAATTAAAAGTTTAATTTCATCACCAAATTTTCCACATAACGAAATTACTGTTTTTGAGCGCTCTTTCTGTTCGAAAGTTAATGTAGAACTAACGTTACAATGGAAAAAACGAGCTAGACAATAACCATTTAGTAGTTTATGATCTATGCACCTTCTGTCGTAAATTCAAGTGTGCCGCACCTAGCTAACCCCTGTGGCGCACCATTTGAGAACCACTGCATTGTACGGTTGTGTGGCCGAATGGTTAACGCGACCAATACATATACCGACTTCTATACAAAAAAACGGTCCCGTTGACGAGCCATTATGCGTTCGAAACATGGCTGGGTAAAAAAAGCACTGCTTTAAATGGTCTAGGGTTTTACTAATCTGCGGGACCGCGGAGATATATAGGGCCTGTGATGATACATTTTTGCGTTTTCCCTCCCTCTTACTTTGCCGCGTTATTATAAATGTCGTAAATGATAATGCCATGCTGTGTGTATATGTTTAGGTATGACAATATTTCTCACTTTATGAATGGGGCTTTTAAGTATGAACGGGGCCTTTATTTACCTCTCTGTGCCGCTAAAATCATATTACTGGAATAATATGAGAATTCGAATTTCAACAGTCTGAACCCGGAAAATCGTATTACTCTGTAGCCTCTAGTCTCATCCGCTGGAGGGCGCGAATAAAGTCTGTCAGGATACTTTAAAAATTAAATTAAAACTTCCTGAAAACGTGGATTGCACGCTGTGGAGATACTCGTGGAGAGTGTCTGCCAGTACCCATCAAAGAGGGATACTAGCCCAAGTGGATAAATTTCCACATTGCACGTAGGGGTTTCGGTCTAAGACCACCAACTTGCGCTCAGCGAACAATTTGCTTTTTTTGGTTACCACCAAAAAAAACCCTTTATCACCAGTAATGGTGTAATACAATTTATGTTTGGACTTCAGTTGACGGTTTTATGTCTTTTAAAAGTGTGATTCGAATAACAATAATTATAATCCATGAAAGCTAAATCAGGTTCGTTTGCGTAAGTGCGTCCGGGGACACTTCCTCGTTTAAGCAACGCGTAATTTCACTACTCGTCACTGTTTACATCTTATCAGTGTGGAGAAATGTCACGTTGTCTCTCACTAGATTCGGGTATGTAAGAAAGTAGAATAGTGAACTAGCAGAGGAAATGTAAAATGTGATTAGAAAGGCCAGCATTGTTTTTAGTAGGATAAAAATATTGTTAATATAACAGTATGTAAAACTAAACATGACTTTCAGTGATCAATTAAATTTATTACTTTAAGTATTGTTACCTCCGCGAATGAAGTAACTGGTTGCTTAGGTTTGAAAATAACTCGTATTGATAAATGAACAGACAGTTTGTGTCGATAAATGAACAGACAGTTCTCTAATTATAATTTTCTATCGGGGTTGAAACGGTTGTAGATACGGAACGGAAGGTGGTTGGGACGATACGGTACAGTTGTTGAGATATTACGCGGACGATACGGTTTTCTGTAAATTAAAAAATAAAGTAACCAAAATCAGTAATTGACGGGTATACGTATAAAATAGTAAACATTACACTCACCAAACTTTGGCTTTAAAACCGGGACGAAAAAATACGGTATCGGATAAAATTACTATGCTGCAGTCTGTAGGGTGACTAAATCAAAAAGAAAGCATGTTTTAACACGCGGTCGGGTATAGATATTGTAACACAAACTTCTATTGTGATGTAATTTGATTGTGACGCAACTTATGATTTATCATAGACAACAATAAAACATTAATGGGTCGGGATATCTTACAAGTATATTGATAAATAAAAACAGTTCATAATATGTTTAATTAGTGTGCCTGGTATTTAAATAAGTACAGTACTGTATATGATGGATTTACTGAACAACACCGTGGATCTACTTACAAACAATACCGTCAAAGGTAAAAGATTCGAATTCTACTGTGATGATCTGGTGTTCTGTTTAGCAAACTTCACTATGGAGTGCAACAGTACGACACTGAAAACGTGCCAAGCATGTGACATGCGGGTTGCTGTCGTGTTTCTAACTTTTATTCTCATTCTCGGCATATCTATAATAGGTGGAAATCATTGTTACAAATTGTACTTTAACACAAAGATCTAAGGTTGACACTATTAGAACATCTTTGGCAACCGCAGACATGCTAGCAGGTAACCTATACCTTGTGGTTTATTACAACGTAACACATTTGAAGTATTACTCTCTACAGGTTTATACTTCATCGTAATTGTTTATAACTTTCAACGAACGTTGAACAATACAGCCTCGGAATTGGGGAAATTTAAATTCCAAGTTGTGAACACAGTCCCTGCAGTATTGGGTGGTTTGGTGTTTGTATTTTCTCTTACCTCGTCGCTTTACCATCTTCTTTTGTTAAGTTGCGAACGATTATACTCGATAAAGTGGCCTATTAGTTACAGAATGCAAAGTCATCGAAAGCTGTATCTGATGATCATATTTGTATGGATTATTTCAGCGTTAACTTCTTCAATACCAGGTTGTAATGATTATAGTGAAGTTGTTTGATTTGAAGCGTATCATCATAGGTACGAATTAGCAGGTACTCTTACTGTTAGGATTGTATAATATCACCGGATCGCTAGCTCGTCGGTTGTGTCCTTGACCAAGGCACTTTACGGACATTATTGCCTGAACCCAGCAGATAAATGGGTTCTACCAAATTAAAGAAACGTGTCTGTCATATACAACACACTACAATAGCTCCGGTAGCCCGACGGTGGGCGCGTAGTTATCTGACGATTGCTCGTGTGTTAACCCCCTTGGTTTTCTAATTCACGGGGATAAACATGAATATCCTATCCTATCCTATCCTGAAGGTCCAATTCATTGTAACTAAATATTTACATATATGATATGCTTAAAAATCTATAGTTAAAAGTATATTAATATCAAGCATTTATTATAGGTTGGTTTCTCAGTGAGTTTGCATTCGCATATTACCCGACCTTATTTGTATTTTACCCAAACATCAACCCTCACGTCCAAGTTAGGAACTCCAGAAATGTCCTAGTTATGATGATATTCTTTGTGGCCCTTCCGTTCATTCTAACGGTATGAAAATTACAAACTCGCTGATCTTCTATATCTTGAATCTATGTGTCTAACAAATATCACTATTGTTAGATTACTTTAATTGGAGTGACGTTTTTTATTGGTCGGCGGCATATTCGGAATAATTCCGTCAACGATAAAGTGAAAAAAGATCTAGCTTTGCTGAAAAAACTTGGCGTAATGACAATTGGATTTGCCGCAACAGTTGGTAAGTTTATCGAGGCATTATTGTATGGTATTTTTGTGTTTTTACTAACAGTGCATTTATTTTCGTAGTTCCTCTTTTAGCAGTTTCAATTGCCTGCTTTGTTTGGAAATTGCATTGTGCGTCAATTAATGTGCCGATAACCGTCTGTTTCTACTTGAGTTTGGTTAACAGGTAAGTTATATACAATATTAACGTAAACTATATTAAACTGTTGGGTAATCTTTTTTCCATTTATTTCAGCCTAGTAAACGTCATTATCTACAGTGTAATGGATTTGAAATTTAGAAACGCATTAAGAAGATTGTTCAGAAAAAAACGAATATAATTTAAAGTATTAAACTATTTTACCTTCTGCCAAGTATGCCTTAGTGGCAACTGGAAACATAAGTAGTACACCGTTATCATCGTTAACTGTGGAATAAAATAGAATTGTTATGTCAGTGTATACATAAATGTCCATGCAGCCGTGGCATATGTATATGTTTATTGCAGCTTATACAAGGAACTTGTAATTTATTAAAGTATTTGTTGTATCCGGTTGGTCTGTTTGTCCGGCTGTTGGTCTAACGGTTAAGTGCGTCGCCTTTCAATCGAAAGGTTGCAGGTGCGAAACTGGTCGCTAGCTAGTCGGTTGTGTACTTGGGCAAGACACTTTACGGACATTGCCTGAACCCAGCGGATTAATGGGTTCTACCAAATTGAAGGAACGTGTCTATCATGCACAACACACTGCAATAGCTCCGCTAACCCGACGATGGGCGCGAGGTGATCTGACGATTGCCCGTGTGTTAAACCCCTTGGTTTTCCCATTCAAGGGGAAAAACATGAATATCCTATCCTATCCGCTAGCGAGCAGTAAACAGATTTGTTAATTTAACTAAGGTATATATGTATTGGTTGGATTACTACAGCAAAGGTGAACGAAAGTTACAGTGGAACCCCGCTTGGAGACCACCTCGATAACACGACCACCTCATTATCAGGACCACTTTAGTGTGGTCCTAAATAATTTGCTATGGTAATGCATTGTATTCTGTTTCAATAACGTGACCACCCCGGTTTCCAGACCAGGACCGCCATATTTTGGCCCAAAGATTCAAATTTGACTCAGCTTAAGTGACCACATGTGCTAAATAATTTGCCTTTGTCACCAAAAGAACAAGGTTAAATTTATTTTATGATCAAAACAATAAGAATAAATGAGCGCACACATAGAACATGTGGCAATCAGAACTGCGTTCTACAAGATAAACTTTAGTATAAAATTCATTCTGCAGTATCTGATAAAAATAATGGCATTTGGTGAAAATTTAGTAAAAATGCAGACGTTTAAGCTGCATATGACGACAACTTGCTGCAAATCAAATTTCACTAACACGACCACCCCGCTAACGCGACCGCTTGATCACAGTCCCATAGGTGGTCAGGTAAGCGGGGTTCTACTGTATTTGGTAATAGCATTATTACAATGTATAAATCTAATATTTAAGTTCGACTTTGCAGTAGGTACTTGTTTCGCAGAGTGTCTCTTAATAAAAAAATGTAATTACACTCAACCTTATCTCGTACAAAGTAACTATGGTTTTATAAATCATTGCATAGACCTATTAGCTGTGGTAATTTTTAGGCACATAACTAACTCACTGTTCGTTATAAGTGCTAAGAACACGACTAGCTATCGATAAGTTAAAACCTACAACCTTCTGTTAAAGCATATAGTGTCTATGGTTATCTATTCGTTTTGATGGTTTACTGTTTGGCGTTTACGCGAATATATGCTGGAGGACAAAAGTTACATTGCAGACATCTTTTGTATGTTACATTCAAAAAAGTAACGGACGCGCAATTGTTAAGGTATAATTTTGTTATGGTTTTTCCATTTTTTATGGCGTCTTTATGGGAAGAATATTTATTATTATATTAAAAAAACTCCCCGTTTTATTCAGCAAAATTTTACGGTTCATAAAGTTTTGGTATGCTTGAATGACCACGAAACGTCACATCAAAACAAGCTTTTGATTTGCGTCGTGTAACATTCTATATGATAATGATTAGTTTTATTACTAAGATAAAAATACATCTTTTTTGACTTAAAATGGGTAAAAAGGATTCACTTAACAGAGGAAACAATGTTGAAACTTATAGGAAGCGGATTGGTAAGTAATTATTTTGCAAATGCATTAATTTATGGAGATTTACTTGGGAGAGTGTTTGAATTAGGGCAATGCTAAAAGAAGGGAAGGAGGGAAACTGCTCACTAAAATTACGGAAACTAATTTTAACCCATCCCTAAACACTAATCTCAACCCCAAAA
Organism: Ciona savignyi; assembly: GCA_000149265.1. Lineage (NCBI taxonomy): Eukaryota > Metazoa > Chordata > Ascidiacea > Phlebobranchia > Cionidae > Ciona > Ciona savignyi. The sequence goes on from CH003266.1 coordinate 1,066,339, forward strand.
CTAGCCCTAACTTTAGCCATATGTTTAAAACTAACCCTAATGTCATAATCTTCATTTTAGCATGCAGTTTCCCTCCTTCCTTTCTTTTAGTTTTCGCCTTTGAATTACTGTCTGGCATTTGCAGGGAAGCAAGAATATCAGCGAAACAAAGTTTCTGTTAAATCATTAAAAGATACAGCAGATGCAAGGCAATCAGCCATTGGAATACAGGTATCTATTATAAATATTGTTTTATTGTTGTAATAAAATTGACACTGGTTAACTAAAATTTGGAGATTATGGTGTATGAAAAAAAAATTTAGTTATTTTAAAATGTTTTAAATGTAAAAAAGTCATTACTTGAATTCACATCGAAGTTTTTACTGTTTACGCACACAACCCAGTATGGAAAGTACGGCAGCTGCACACTCGAGTTTTATTTTCCCCTGCGTCTTTGCACACTTGGGTAATTTCACAACATACCTGTAAACCTACCTCTGGACCTCGGGTAATTTACTGTCAGTACATTTTTTGTTATGTAGCCGACCCTATGTTACGTAGATAGATATGTTAGCTGACGGACACGATAGATTTAGAATAGAATAATATGTTTGTTTAAGATTTTGGTAAAACAGTAATAAAAAGGAGATTGTGTGCACACTTAAAGTGTGCACTCTTGAACGTTTGCACACTGCACACTTAAATATTTGGTGCGTGCACACTCGAGATCTCGGCGAAAATTGTCGTACTTTCCATACGGGCACACAACCCTGTTAAAAACGTCATGGTTTTCTCAGTGCAGTACACTTAAAATTCAATAAAAAATAATAATTTCAAATCTCTTTTTTCAGGAAGTTCTTTTGGTTGTGCTCGCAATCTTTATACTACTAGCATCGTTATATCTAATGTTCTTTATCTCATTTTTAAAAGAATGAATGTAGTTGGGGCCGGCAAGTATACGTCATTAGGATTAGCAGAAATCACAACATTACTATATAGTATTAGTTTCTAAGCTTTCGCAAGTAGAGTGACTACTGTACTTTTCCTTTCCTGACATTTAAATTTGTAGCAATATATTTTTCTTGCTTATTTTATAATTTTATGTTTTAATATAGATTACACAGTTTTTACTAAACATTGTATTAAACTTCTGTTACAGAGCAATTGATTAATTTGAAGCAATTGAATGTGAAATAACTTTTTACTTAAAGTTTCACCTGTACCGTATTTTAAGAATGAAAAGTTTTATTGTACTATTTTGAATTTTAGTAATATAGTATAATTTTGTGTATATCAATAAATGCTATTTTAAATATATTAGTTCTGCTTTTTAAATAGCCAAGCCATTTAGAGTTTTAATAATCTTTAATTTATTCATCACACTTTATCTAGAATTAAGGATCTCTTTTACTTAAAAATCAATTTCATATTTGTTTTCACAATACATATGGTATCTGCCGGTGTTCTCAGTTTTGATGTAAATTGATTTTGGCGATAACTGGATGTTTGTTAATGATGATCCACATTCTGCCAGGCAGATGGTAATTGGCAGTATTGCCAGTTGATGTGTTTACATTCTCGACAGTTTACTCCGGACTACATTTTGTACAAAACAATGGTATAGCAAAATAACTATAGGATAAAGTTCTTGGTTGTATCCTAGGTATGGAAAAGTGTTTGAGCAGTGTTATAAACCCCAATGATTTAAATTTTTGTCATTATATAGCTAAACTACAACTTACATTTACAAAATGGAGAGTTTCCCCATAAAACCTCCTGAATTTGATAGTAGATCCTGTGGCTTCCAGGTATTTTGAAGTAATTGCGCAAGTGTGGACAGTCGCATAATCGTCTTACCTGCTTGTCAGTCGTTTACACTATTGGACACCTCTGGCTTAACCGCATTTGTTGCAATGCTTGCTCTGATACCTATCATATAAGGCTTATAGGATAGGATATTCATCTTTATCCCCGTGAATGGGAAAACCAAGGGGGTTAATACACGGGCAATCAGATCACCTCGCGCCCATCGTCGGGTTACCGGAGCTATTGCAGTGTGTTGTATATGATAGACACGTTTCTTCAATTTGGTAGAACCCATTAATCCGCTGGGTTCAGGCAATGTCCGTAAAGTGCCTTGCCCAAGGACACAACCGACTAGCTAGCGACCAGTTTCGCACCTGCAACCTTTCGATTGAAAGGCGACGCACCGTTAGACCAACGGGCCGGACCATTATAAGCTTATATTATAAGCAATGCAACTGTGCCATTTAAATAAGTACCGGTATTTTGGGGAGTTACAATGATGGTAATTCCACAATGGTTGTACGATTGGTTACCGGGGCTATTACAGTGTGTTGTACATATGATATGGACGATTCTTCACTCAACAAATAATTATCAAACTAATTTTTAATTCGGTTTTTATGTTCAAATGTGTGTGGACTACCAGTTCACAGCGACCATACAACACGATTAACAGATATGTGACATTTGAAATAAGTGCAAAGTCCAAGTAGCCTTTTAGAAAAATTAATTTCTATGCAAACATTAATGTTTGTATGGGGTCCGTGACCGTGACAGGTTAAAGCCTTGGCCGCTCTCGACTACCCTGGTAAAAAAACAATTCAAACCAGAACCCAGCAACCATAGAACGTGCTGATTTAAAAATTTCGGACGACGATTTTAGGGCCGTTCTACGAATATCAACGGGGTGGAAGCATATTGATATTATCTATAGAATTAAGTCAAATCGCTGACAAAATTGTAAGTAGCGCGTTTAATAAACTACAATTTTTTTCATACAATAACACCCATTGTTTTGCTTATACATTGTGTTTACCAAAATATTAGCACCAGGATGGGATTTAATCCGTTTTGAAACACATTATTTAAAGCAATTTGGGTGCTGGGGTTCTCTTATCAATCAAAATCAGTTTCAATATTTAATTCAACAACACATATCGAATATTTACTAACTATTATCTCCATTTAAATTGATTTATTTCAGGACTGCCCGTTTGTTAATGATGATCTATTACCTGCTTGGCAGATGGTCATTGGCAATATCGCAAATTGATTTTTTCATATCTAAGTTCGGCTTTAATGTAATTTACTTTTATGCCTGACCACGTTTATATATGAGTTTTTCAGGACACGGCGGGAGAGCAGTTATAATATTATCATAAGCCACTACAGAGTAGTTTTAAAATCACGGCCTCCTGCTGCACAGGGTAATATATTATTAAATGATGTTGCAGAGTTGTTCCAGCAACCGCGACTTGATCGTTTTTTAATAGAGTATAATGTATGTGTATAACGATCTCAGCTGTATTATACTGCAGTTAACTAAAAGAGTGTTACGGAAATATGTTTTTTATTTACATTGTTATCCTATAAAACAAAATGTATGAGGCGCCGTTTGTAAAAACTGACTTTTCTGCCGATTTAGCTAAATCGTCAACTTTTCTGCTGATTTAGCTAAATCGTCACCTTTTTTTAACGATTTACCTAATTGGCAGAAAACTTGAATTTTTACAAACGGCACCCCATAAAAATGTTCCAATACAGACTTCGATAGGACTTGGCTTATGATTTTATAAAATGGATGATGACAAAGAACTAGCTGTGGTTGACCGAAAGTTTAGCATGAATTCGACGGCCCAAGTGGATACCGATTTGTGTGGCTTCCCGCCATTTTGTAGCATCCTTGCAATTGTGGACTGCAACAGTGTTGTGCTATCTGCTTGTAAGTCATGTAGTATGTTTGGTGCCTCTGTATTTGCAGCATGTGTTGCATTGCTTGGTATCGCTATCGTGTCGGGTAATGCACTTGTTCTAATTGTATCCCGTACCATGCAAGGAAGATCAAAGTTAAATGCAATTAAAGGTTCATTGGCCGTTGCAGATATGTTAACTGGTGAGAAAAAGTTTTATTTTAAAGGAATGTATATCAAAATATACCATTTGTAATATTTACCTTACAGGTATTCAAATTCTCGTCATAACAATGTATAACTTTCTCTGGACAATAAACTCAACATCCGAGCAAATCAACCGCGTAAATCTATCTTCTCGTAATTCACCACACGCAATTGCAGGTAAAAGACATAGGATAGGATAAGTTTATATTTATCCCCGTGAATGGAAAAACCTAGGGGTTAACATACGGACAATCGTCAGAATATACCTCGCACCCACCGTCGGGTTACCGTAGCTAATGCAGTGTATTATGTATGATTCACACGTTCCTTAAATTTAGTAGAACCCATAAATCTGCTGGGTTTAGGCAATAACCGTAAAGTTCCTTGCCCAAGGACACAACCGATATCGTCCAGTTTCACACCTACAACCTTTCGATTAAAACACGACGCACTTAACCGCCAGACCAACCGGACGGACATACGTTAAAATAGGCGCAACAACCATTTTTTACTATCTTTCACAGGGGGAATATTTTTTTTCATTACTTATGTTGCTTCGCTGTGCCATTTGCTCTTCCTCAGTATTGAGCGCTTGTACGCCATCAACTGGCCAATTAAATACAAAATGCAGAAAACAAGAACGATTCACATTTGTCTGGCAATCACGTGGGGCATCGCTGTTTTGATCGCTGCACTTCCAAGTAATTGATATGTTGCCTTCTTGGCAAATTCGTATTGTGTAACATATAAAATGCATTTTATAGGTTGGTTTCGAGGTAGTTTTCATTTCACCTACTACCACGTCGTTTTTCTGTTTTACCCGGCAGTTGATATATCCGATGGTCACAGTTATCTGCCAGAAACATTCTTTATGGTTTTTCTTTTGACTCCCTATGTGCTAACAGTAAGTTTAAATTAAACACATATGTGTTGTGAAAATGCGTTAATTTATATCCCTGTAGTAATACGTGTAGGTTTCCAGGAAGTTATTGCTTGCCCTGTAATCAACTATAATCATGCCAGCATGTGTGTAATAATCATTTACCTTGGTATGTAACATTCTTTGCGTTCAATTTGTTTTATATAACCCGACATGTTTCGCCTTAAATTTATTCACTACCAAGTACCTTCAATACGAATACAAGAATATGTTATAATGCTCTTACGGGCCCATAATTTATCATTATTACTTATGTTCCGTATAGGTTTTGGTAATTGTTATAACTACTGTACTGGTACAAAGAACACTGCGCGAGAATCGTATCCTTAAGCAATCGACATCTGTCGCGTTTAAACAGGCAGCATCTCGAAAAGAACGCAAGATTTTGTTTACAGTGTCCATCATGGTAGCTGGATTCACAGTTACAACAGGTGCATTTTAACGTTTTTTTTATTTGACTATACGTTGACATAAATTTTCCAGTAACCATGATAAAAAATATATTTAGATTAATAATAAAAAAGGGATATTATTTGTTTACAATAACCATAAAATAACCTCCCTTAATGATTAAAGCCTATATAGTCCAGGGATGCCCAGCCTTTTATAGTAGTGGGCCGCATTGTCACTTAAAATAATTCAATGGGGCGCAGAACCTATTAAATTCAATGGGCCGCAGAGTCTTATAGTTATATATATACAATCCTGTATTCGAGTTTCTCTTATACTATATAGCCTACTATTACTGCGACCCAAAAAGGTGACTGATACGTTTTAATTAGGCTAAGATTCAAAGTTAAAATACTACGTGAAGTGAAAATGACTAGCAGGCCGAAAAAAAATCTTAGGCGGCCCGCAGGTTGGACATCCCTGCTATAGCCGTTTTGTGATACTAATACATAGTGACGTTTAAGTTAACTTTATATTTTAGTTCCTTTGGTCGTGATTCTCTCTCTGCTGTACGTGAACTATTTGGATTGTAGTACCATATCAAGACCATACCTTATTGGGTTTTATACAAGCATGGCTAACAGGTAAGCCCATAGTAGAAGAGATTACTTGGCTCTGATGTTTTTTCATTCTCATTTTTCAAAACAAAATTTCCACAGTGTAGTAAACGTACTGGTGTACAGCTTTCGCGACGAAAATTTTAGAAAGGCCGTTTTGCAAATGACTGCTGGGTGGAAACAGAAAGTAATTTCATCTATGAAGTTTGGTTCAAACACTGAATAAATTATCAAAAATAAACAAACAAAAATACATTTTTCGTAGCAATAGCTACTTTGTGGAATTGTAAATATTTATACTTTCGTGTGCAATTTAGTAAACATAATCCGCTGCAGGTTTTGATCTTTTGAAAACGTTTATAATTCAAGCTTATGGTGTGTTATTTTACCATCAAAAGCAATATATATCATATAGATGAGTTTAAACTTACATTTGTACGAATTCAACCATGTTATATCCATGTTCTGTGAAACAAGTGCATTCGTGTTGGCCAACAACAATCTAACAAAAAAAATTATGATTGAAATATAACCGTGTTCGCAAATGTTCCAAAATGTTTTTTAACTCTATAGAGTTAGGAATTGAATATCATCGTAATATTACCAAAGGTGACACAATACGTAGGGATACAGCCTATTTTTTCTGTGTATTTAAAGTTTTTATTGCGATTTTGTTATTTTAAGTTACGATAACCCATTTCGTACAACGTGAAAATGCTGCCTTATAATTATGTTATATACATAATAATACCTAGCGGATTAATGGGTTCTACAAAATTGAAGGAACGTGTCTATCATATACAACACACTGCAATAGCTCCAGTAACCCGACGATGGGCGCGAGGTGATCTGACGATTGCCCTTGTAATAATCCCCTTGGTTTTCCCATTCACGGGGATAAACATGAATATCCTATATCCTATGTGAGGATGTTGTTGTACTCGATGACTTTCTGGGATAAGTTTAAAGAAAATAGACAGCTGGTCCCGAAATAACGTCTACTTAACATAAAGTAATCGAATCGTGGTGGACAATGTTATCATTATTTTTATATGCTAGTGAATTCTGGGGATTCCCCTATTGTGATTTATCTCAAATGTTCCGATCCACATCGATTACATACATTACGTTTCAACATGATTGCTCATTTTCTAGGAGATTATATATAATTTTATGTAGTAAACTTAATTATTTTAAAAATATTGTGTTTCGTTCTTTTATACTCGTATGTATTTACAACTTTAATTTAAAATTTTTAATATAGTCCATTCCAGGTCTGAGCAAGCATTCAGTTAACTATACCGGTGTCAATTATTTTTTTGTTCTGTAGGGAATTACCCGTCTTCTGTTTGGATAACTTAATTTTGTTAAAAACACACAAAACAAAACTGCCACGAGCGAAAGGCAGAAACAAAATTAAAACAATACACGTTGCCCTCGGATTTGAAAGATATTGTTCTTGAAAACAAAAGGGCCATGAGTTGACTTAAATACATGGCATGCGCTATAAGAATGAATGGTTTTGAACTAAATAGAAATAGAAATCTTCGATTTAAACAGCGTAAAGTTGTCCATACTTGTAAAATATAATGGATCTGTAATAATAGGCTATACAAACCAGGACAATAAAACCAACTATGATCGTTTCACATCATAAAGCCGTCCGGCTGTAATTCCACACCATGAGGTTTGTATTAAAAGAATGTCTTATATAAATGAAGGTTATTTCGTTACGGTGTGAATTTGTGTTGCGAGTATAGAATAAAGCCATGTTGTATTCATCAAGCTTTTCAGTTTGTCGACTGACTAGGCAGGCGGTTTTTTTCTGTAAATTTAGAAAGATTTGTAGTTGACATTTTATCATGACTAATCGACATTTTATCATGTGTTTGTGAGGTTACAAGTTGAATCTATTTAAAATTGGAATAATTGTTTAGTTTGAGCTATACAGATTCCCTATAAATATCGCCCTTATTGCGATTTAAAAAAAAGGTTTACAAAAAATCGTGTTTTTTGCTACGACAGGCACATAAGCTGCAATAAAAATGCTAAGGTATGTATATTTTCTTTCTCTGTTGGTTGTTGGTTTTGGACAACAAAGCCCGACAACTAATTACACGTATAGTTTAAACGTTGGCGTGAACGGTAAACTGTACTGGAACCTCGTAAATGGGACACATATTCAATTGGAGGTAATTCTACACTCTGACTACAAAGCCGTGAATTTCCAAACAATATATATTTTATATTTATAGATCCATATGCAAACCGCCGGATGGATTGGGTTCGGCATTTCACCAACTGCCGGTATGACAAATGCAGATATATATGTTGGTTGGGTGAAAGATGGAATGGGACACATTACGGTATTTCTTATTTTTTGATGTATGTTTTACACAATGGAGTTTTATCATGACAAACTGCAGGACCGCCATGCTACCGCTAACATTTTCCAGCGAAAGACACCCTTCTTATTTATTGATGTATGTTTTACACAATACAGTTTTATTAAGTTATGACAAACTGCAGGACCGCCATGCTACCGCAAACATTTTCCCACCGAAAGACACCGAACAAGACGTGGAACTTTTAGCATCGTCAGAATGCAACGGCTGGACGATGTTAAAGTTCATACGCCAACTAGCGGCATGTGAAGCGAACTTCGATAGAGCGATAACGGTTAGGTTTTGTTCTCTTCGTTTTAGGAGGAGGATAGGATATTCATGTTTATCCCCGTGAATGGAAAAACCAAGGGGGTTAACACATGGGCAATCGTCAGATCACCTCGCGCCCATCGTCGGGTTACCGGAGCTATTGCAGTGTGTTGTATATGATAGACACGTTCCTTCAATTTGGTAGAACCCATTAATCTGCTAGGTTCAAGCAATGTCCGTAAAGTGCTAGGCCAACGGGCCGGACAAATCCGTTATGAAATTAAATTATGCAATCAGGATTGTGTATAAAAGGATACAATGATTATTCCTGCACAATTATAGTTGAACATTTATATTGCACGCTAGGAAAATCATTTTGGGTTACCACAAACTAATCAACTATTTTTTTGTATTTGTTCTTGACTTTAACCATGCCTTACATTTCTCTATCCGTAACCATTTTTTTAAAAATATTTTTTAGCGCCGAATATTTTTTAAGAGCCGATATTTCTGGGCTGGTAAGGGTCATTTTTTTAAAATTGTAAAGAAAGTTGTAAAGAAATACATTAAACCAGAAAAAGAACAAATGTATTCTACTTACCCCGAGTTACCACACGAAATCCCCCAAAATATAAACTTAATAAGAAAATCATATTCTGCATAGGCAGTTCCCCATGTAATTGTTTTTGTTCACACTCCGAAGTGTCAAATTGGTTGGCTTCCGTAATTAGGATTGGGTTGCATTTGTAGGAAGATACACTAAAGATTATTTGGGCGTATGGAACAACTGATCCGACTGGAACTGACATTCTTGCAGCAAATTATCATGGAATTCAAAATAGAGGTACCACTATCCCCTTTTCACTTTTGTATAGGATAGGATATTCATCTTTATCCCCGTGAATGGGAAAACCAAGGGGGTTAACACACGGGCAATCGTCAGATCACCTTGCGCCCACTGTCGGGTTACTGGAGCTATTGCAGTGTGTTGTATATGATAGACACGTTCCTTCAATTTGGTAGAACCCATTAATCCGCTGGGTTCAGGCAATGTTCGTAAAGTGCCTTGCCCAAGGACACAACCGACTAGCTAGGGACCAACTTAAAAGTCGAGAGTTCTTCATAAATTCCCTTTTCGTTTTATTGTTTCCGTGTTTAAATAACCTAGGTTTGAATTTATGTCATTTCTTAATGTTTCTCTGTAAGGCTATAGTATTGCAGACTAATATTTGACTACAAAATTCCTTCTTTTAAAATTATTTTGTCACATTGAACAATTTAATGTATGAAACAATACTATAATAATTCTTCGCTTAATTTTGTATAGACTTACTTTTGTTGTCTGCCTACAAAAGTCAAATACACACATCCTTCAGAAACTAAGTAAAAACATTCAGAAACAGTATTGAAGCATATGGGTTTTAGTGTTCAAAACTGATCGTAACATTTTGTTAGGCACCCAGAATTTCATTCCCCTTCAAGCTATTCCAACTGCTCAACTTGCACCTGTGGCTGGTGAAACTCTGTTCACGTTCGATTTGGTGAATTCGAACTTTGCGGTTCCTGCAATGGATACTTACTATAGCTGCCGTATGCTTGCTTTTCCAACACTAACTTCGAAGCACCATATTGTAAAGGTACGTGTAATGCCGGTACCTCTAAATACTACAGGACCGCTTGGATCGCATGGATCGCTTAGAGCGCTTGAATTGCTTACTATACTTTGTAATTACAAAAGCCATGATATTAATGTTAGAGTCGGGGTTAAAGTTAGTTTTGGGGTTGAGATTAGTGTTTGGGACAGGGTTAGAATTACTTTCCATAGCAATCTAAGTGATCTAAGCGATCCAAGCGCTCCAAGCAGTCCTGTAGTATTTAGAGACACTCCGAGTAATGCTTATGTATGAAAGACGAAAGTTGTAAGTACTTCAAACATATTTTGTTTAATTTCAGTTGTAAGTACTTCAAACATATTTTGTTTAGTTTCAGTTGTAAGTACTTCAAACATATTTTGTTTAATTTCAATTGTAAGTACTTCAAACATATTTTGTTTAATTTCAGTTGTAAGTACTTCAAACATATTTTGTTTAATTTCAGTTGTAAGTACTTCAAACATATTTTGTTTAATTTCAATTGTAAGTACTTCAAACATATTTTGTTTAATTTCAGTTGTAAGTACTTCAAACATATTTTGTTTAGTTTCACTTGTAAGTACTTCAAACATATTTTGTTTAATTTCAATTGTAAGTACTTCAAACATATTTTGTTTAATTTCAGTTGTAAGTACTTCAAACATATTTTGTTTAATTTCAGTTGTAAGTACTTCAAACATATTTTGTTTAATTTCAGTTGTAAGTACTTCAAACATATTTTGTTTAATTTCAGTTGTAAGTACTTCAAACATATTTTGTTTAGTTTCACTTGTAAGTACTTCAAACATATTTTGTTTAATTTCAATTGTAAGTACTTCAAACATATTTTGTTTAATTTCAGTTGTAAGTACTTCAAACATATTTTGTTTAATTTCAGTTGTAAGTACTTCAAACATATTTTGTTTAATTTCAGTTGTAAGTACTTCAAACATATTTTGTTTAATTTCAATTGTAAGTACTTCAAACATATTTTGTTTAATTTCAATTGTAAGTACTTCAAACATATTTTGTTTAATTTCAGTTGTAAGTACTTCAAACATATTTTGTTTAATTTCAGTTGTAAGTACTTCAAACATATTTTGTTTAATTTCAGTTGTAAGTACTTCAAACATATTTTGTTTAATTTCAGTTGTAAGTACTTCAAACATATTTTGTTTAATTTCAATTGTAAGTACTTCAAACATATTTTGTTTAATTTCAGTTGTAAGTACTTCAAACATATTTTGCATTTTTTAGATGGAGCCCATAGTTACTGCTGGCAACACACTCAATGTTCATCACCTTGTATTGTACACATGTTCACAACAAACCTTACAGGTCAGATGATTTTTTGTGTTTATTTAGTTCAATATTGCCTGAACCCAGCGGATTAATGGGTTCTACTAAATTGAAGAAACGTGTGAATCATACACAACACACTGCAATAGCTCCGGTAACCCGAAGGTGGGCGCGAGGTGATCTGAAGATTGCCCATGTGAAAACCCCCTTGGTTTTTCCATTCACGGGGATAAACATGAATATCTTATCCTATCCAATATACACTGTTACATTGAACTTTTTAATGGTATACCACAGGTACTGGTATACTTGTCTTAATCTATGTTTTATATTAATTGAACTACACAAATTGTTTTCTGTTTATTGCTATCAGTCTGCTTATTAACCATTTGCATTATTATATAAACCTTGTTATTTGCATACTACATATATAGTGTAAATTAAAACATTTTTTAAACGCCTCACTGGGTTATTATCCTTTTAAGCTTATGGGGATATCTCTACCATAAACCTTAACAATATAGTATAAGTCACATAGTAAACCACTAATTATATAAGAGTTAAGGGAAACCCATTACAATTTTTATCAGTTCAAACTTAAAACCCTTTTGGTAAGAATCGACCCCTTTTACAACAAGCTCAGACTTACCTTTGCTTTCAGAACCCAAGTCTTTTAGGAACGACGCGGCAGTGCTATGTGAATGTTCCTACTGACTTTCAGACATGTCAAAGTCCATATATGGCATGGGCAGTTGGTGGACAGGTACTTGTGGCAAATGTTAATAAGATAGTATTATATGCAGGGCAGCTCTGTATTGATTCTTAGGTGTGTGGTGGATAAATGTGATATTATTTTGTCTTTAGGTCCCCTTTATTATAACAAATAAAATAGTAGACTAATGTTATCACAAATAAAATAAGATAGTAGACTTTTTTTTAACAAATAAGATAGTAGACAAAAGTTAACCCCAGAGACAGGAAAATGCATCATATTGGAAATCATTAGTTAACTAAATCTTATTTGCAGAGTATTGTATACTTTGTCACAGTTTGGTTTAACTTATTTGACAATTGGGTTTTGGCAACATCCTATATGCATTGCCTTAGAATACAACCAGCTGGTTTCAATATTATCATCTTTCAACTGTTAATCGACCTGATACAAATCAGCTATTCATTTGGAAATAATTAAATAAGGACATATTTGAGACAATGGAAAATGCACTTTGGTTTTAATGAAAATTATAATTTAATATGTAGAGTTTTGCTCTGCCAAAAGAAGCGGGATTCTCACTTGGTGCTTCTGGAGATCCAAAGTATGTAATGCTGGAAATTCATTATGATAACCCTGCATTGAGTACAAGTATGTAACTAGTTCTTGTCCAACTATATATCAAAAGCGACTTAACTGTTTTTAAATGATATGTAGCTATAATGGACTCATCTGGCTTAAAGATGAGCTACACGCCAAACCTGCGCACTCATGATGCAGCCATGATGCAAGTGGGTCACACAGTGTCAGGATTTAACCACCTAATTCCTCCAAATGCCACAGCCTTCAATTCATATGGAGAATGCTCGCAAAATTGTCTGGAGTCGGTATGTTTTAGTAGAATTTTGAATTTTAATCCTAGGGATGTAAAAAATAGGATTCTTAATTGTTTGCCTGTGGTACAATTTTTTAATGATTAAATTTCTGGTACAGAAGATCTTATTTCAACGGATGGTGTGATAACATGGGTAATGGTCAAAGTAGTGTCCTCATTATCACTAATATCCGTATAATAGTGCATTAAATATACTGTAGACCAGTGCTTCTCAAATGGTGCGCATTGGCGCTACAGGGTTAAGCTAGGTGCGCCACACTTGCATCTTTCAATTTTCCATATTTTTCTAAATTGTTTAAGTATTTAGTATATTGTTTTGACTCCCCGTGCAAAGTGCGCCCGTTCGTTTCTTAATTGGTCTCGGGTGCGCCACAAGTCCAAAAAGATCGAAACCAACTGCTGTAGACGTTGGAATGGTTACTCTTTCTATGTGGTTGGTTTTAGCCCCACCAGCTTAAGAGGTTACCACCTGGACAATAGTGCAAAATAGATTTTGTTTTCAGAAATGAAAGTAAAAACAAGCTGCATAAGAGCAACTCTTTCCTATTTTCCTGTTTAATTAAGATCCTGTTTTTCTGTTTAAGAAAAAAATTTATTAAGGAAAACCCATTATATTATAGTCATTGACTGCAGCAAGTAGAACCAGTTTCACCGTTTTTGCCACTTTCCTTCATTCTCATCTGCTTGGAAGGGCAATTGCTCTTAAACATTTAACGTAAGTTACCAAACATTTTTAAGAACAATTCAGTAAAATTCATTTCATACATTACAACTGTTGTGAAAATGCGTTTAATTTTTATCCCTGCAGTAATATGTGCATGTATTTAGACAGTTATGTTGTGCCCTATAATTAAATATGCCCGCATGTGTGTAATAATCATTTACTTTGGTATGTTACATTCTTTGTGTGTATTTCATGCTATATAGCCTGCTTATTACATCTAAATTGCTTAGGGCACAGTTTTTCTATTTGTTTCACATAATTTAATGAAAACTAATTTTATTTTTTAAATAAGTGTTTTCTACAATTTCAGCGGCGGGACGGAGCATAAACCAATTGCTGTAGACAACACGTATGACTTCAATTTCCAAGAAAATCGTTACCTTCCAGATTACCGAGTTGTTCAATCTGGAGATTCCTTGCAAGTTGTTTGTACCTACAACTCCGTTGGGAAGACAGGGTTTACCTGGGTAGGAACAATTCTTTCAGTAAAATCTTTCTGGGTAGGAATAAATCCTTCTTTCGTAAAATCTTTCTGGGTAGGAATAAATCTTTCTTTCAGACCACTATCGTATCCTACTATGTTAAGGGAAAAAGTTGTTGAGATTCATGTGTTAGGTGTCCAGTTAAAATGCTTTCAGTTGTGCACTATTATATGCAAGAGGATGAATGAATGTACTTGAAAGCAGTTCTCTGTAAGATTTCAGATGTAAGAAATGCAGTAAGAATTTAAACCAGGAGTTTCAAATGTTTATTTGTGGGGTTTTTGATTAGAAACATTGCAGTTCTAGAGGTAAATGAATTGTAATGGTTTAGTTTAAATTGTTTTAGTGTGAAATGCTTTAGTGGTAAACAGTTGTGTGGCTGAATAATTAGCGTCACCAATTCATATCCAGCATTCCATAAAAAACTGATGATTATTCCATCATAAGCGATCCAACATCAGGAAGTTTTGTTTTATGGGGGTAGTTAAATGCAAATTAGGTGAAATTTAAACAATTTTACTGCACACTTTTCTTCGAGGCTTAGTGTAATAGTGTAATTTTTTTTATAAACAATAAATTATTTTTTCAATTTTTTATTGGGTTTAGCGGCTACTGCAAATTATACCTAAATTTAACAATTTATTGCTTTTTTAGACGTGTTCTAACGACTGTAGTTTCCTATTTTCCAAATTGTTGTGTTAAGAGATAAAGGAGTAAAACACTTTTCCTCTTCAGGGGGGATTAGGCACCGTCAACGAAATGTGCATGGCTTTCGTATTTTATTATCCTCAACTACCAGTTGCTCTGTGTGCCACTGCACCTCAAATCGATTTGCTTCTTTCACATCTGGGTTACAACATCAATGACCTTACGTACGTTTTATTGTCACAAATACAAAAGCAACAAGATTATCACAAACAATTCCCTTTTCTTAAGATTCCCAAGCTCAATTTCAGCATACTCATCTTTGTCTGATGTCACTATCAATTCAGGGGCAGAGTCTGGGATGACAGTCATACAGTCCTTGAATAGCGTAAGCATCATTTATCAATTTTATCGTTAACATATATGTATATATATAATATACTGGTACAATAAAATTAATATATACCTTTTAGAACAAGGATATTTTAAGCAGTGTTCAGTTTAACTTTAAAATCATTTTATTACAAACATATTGTCAAAGGTAATGTCGTATTTAATTGTAGCACAATCCAATAATTACGTTATATTATTTAATATAATTATGACATAAAACATACATGCTGCTGTGCAGAAATCGTGGGATAATGTAAATGGAAATGCATTAAGTGAGGCAATGAAAGTGGCAACAAGACGACAATCTTGCACCAGAAATCGTGTATCTCCTGCTGGGGTTTGTATAATTGAAATCTATTTTTGAAGCCTTATTCAAAGTGCTTTGTATTTTACATGGTAATTAATCAAATAACCCAACATTGATATAAATATTTTTATAAAATAAAACATGTTTATTACCAAGCCGTAATCTAAACTGCCACCTAGGATAGGATATTCAAGTTTATTCTTGTGAATTTGAAAACGCAAGAGGCGTGAACACATAGGCAATTGTCAGAATATCTTACGACCACTGTTGAGTTACTGGAGATATTGCAGTGTGTTGTGTATGAATTAGACGTTTAGAAACCAACATTCCAGTGTCTTGCACAAGGACACAATCGACTAGCTAGCGACTGGTTTAGAACCTGAAACCCTTCGGCTGAAATGAATTGCACTAACCCATCAAGCTAATTAGTTGGTCACATTAAAACTTCTGGTACCTGCTTTTAGAAAAGTTTAACAAAAAACACCTTATCCTGTCAGTAATGCAGTGCAAATGTCACTGCCGAGCTGTATTAATCGCTAAATAATCATTTTCAAAACCATTCGCTTAATACTATCCTTAGGCAAGCCTCCAGTGATTTATTGAGTTGAATAAAAAATGTTCCATTTTATTCAAAGTTTGACCAAGTATAGCTCCATTAATCCAAAGATAACCTTATTCACCTAAAGACACCATCTTCCTAGTACCTTATTCACAAAAAAAAATTATTGAATTTTTGACAACTGTACCATCCGCAATCTCACACACCATACTCCTATACAGGCAACGACCAATGTTGCAGCACCAGTTATAACAACACCATATGTTCCTTCCCCACTTACATGCCAACCAGTCACCTCACCAACATTGTCTTCAGCTGTTCAAAGCTGCACAGTCAACAATGCTGGGGTTGGAACAACTGCCCTGAAGTCCCCATATGTTGGCATTTATATTAGTTTGCTTGCACTGATTAGCTTTATTTTCCTTGCCTAACTATTTTAGATTTCTTTAAGTAGATAACGCACTTGTAGAGTTTCTTCAAAATAAGTTGTATATGTGCCTATGGTTGACACTTCATCTTCCTAGCTTTTTTTGTACATTTGTAGCTTTAGTGTGAAATGGACTAGTAGTAGATATATATATTATTTATTTCCTTTTAAACACTTGATATATATGTGTTTCTATGTGTGTACAGCAAGAAGAGTGTGTTTTCCTATGATTAAATAAAAGCATACTTACCTAAACAATTTAAGATTTGCAAAGACTGGTAACCACACCCCCTCATTTTATTGCATATTTTAACCACTTTGGTGTCATGTGGTTGTTAATGCACTTAAAAAACACAAACTTAATTAGTCCCGCAGGTTAGCTTAGTCAGGCAAATAGATTTAAACCTGCAACTGGTTCAGGTTGGACTTTGGGCAAGGCACTAGGAGAAGGCGTCTTAACCATAGAGATACTAATGTACACTATATATTAATATATATTAGTATCTCTATGGTCTAAACTCAGTTGATTAATGAGTAAAACTAAAAAAGTGGAAATGTCTCAAAATCATGTATGATACAATAGCTATATATGATACGCCAAAATAAAACGGGTAATCATCACAGGCTATGAGTATTAATGCAGAAAATATATGTTCAGAGATGACAAGACGTATCATCACCACCGACTTTAATTGAGAATTTTTTTTGTCCTGCAGAAAATAGGTAAGATTGTTGTATGGCAAAACCTTAGCGAGATGGATTAAACTTAACTAAAAATGGCGATCATTTAAATGCTTGGTGGCCCTTATCCATACCAGTTTCAGTAAAAATTATCCTGATTCTCACCACCATTTGTACGAACAAACTGAACTTTAATCAGTAACAATCTATTTCAAAGGTGTTAGACTGAAAAGCTTTATCGCTTAGGGTGCAAATCCAATATTTTTGAATTACCAAAAGAATTTAAACAAGTGTATTTATACTTTGCAAAAATCACTTAAACTATATTGTTAATTTTTTTGAAAAGCTTTTATAGCCAAGGATGCAAATTTTGGTAACATGTATGTAATTTCTAGGTACTGTGGCTGAATATATAAAACTAATTAGTTCTTGTTTTGTCAGTATGCAAAAATACATTACATTTCAAGGAAGATGGCAAATATTCTTTTTAAAAAAAACAGAAAGTGGCACTACAATAAAATAACAGTCACAATATATATGTAGATGAAAGTAAATAACTAATACTGGCACTTCTACCAATAACAACAACAAGGTTCAGCATTCTAAGACTTGATTTTATTAAAATTACAAAGTACATAATCGCTCTTTAAATCACACTGAGAAAAATGCATAACACATACAAATGTTACAAATTGGAATGATACAAACATTCAGCATGATATAAGGTACCACCATTTATAAAATCCAGTCTATACATACAAAATTTAAAACAGTGCAAGTTCTTTGGAATAATCTAACATGTTAACTGGTAAGTGCACACATTCTACATTAAGCAAGTTTGATTAGAGACACTGTTAATATAGTTAAATAAGTGATACTGTATATAGCTGAATTGAAATGACATGAAAAAAATATAACATATGATTATTTGGAAATTTTATTCAAATGGTCAGCCTTTATATAAAACATGACTTTCCATAAAAATTTGTACAGATTATTCCACAAAAAATAATAACTGATATTAACTGCATAAAACACAGTTGCCCATGCATGCTATTAAATCAGTGTGTATGATACCATTTTTTGAAAATGGAAATCAAGATTTACGTGTTGTGAGGAGAAACTAGTGTTGAATAGAATTAAAAATATATGGGTGATGGTACAATTGTACAAATATGGTAAAAAAGAGTTCCTATTAGCCTTAAAGAAAAATCCCATTGAATATATAGAAGATATACGTAATAAAAACTAAGTACAAAATAAACAAATAATTGACTTAACATAGTTACAAGTGTTTATTGTCGAATTGGTTTTATTTTCCGTGTTTAAAATAAGGTACTGGTATACAAATACTACATATTCCGTATATAAGGTCACCACTTTTTAAAGGAATAATAGAGATCATAAAGCATAAGATTGATTTCATAATTTAAAATTTGCCTCCTAATCAGAATCACCAAGGTAATCTTCATAATCATTGCTTGTTACATTAACCGGTTTTGGCTTAAGTAAAGCAGCTGTTTCAGCATCACCTGCCAAGTCATAAGGGAGTTTCTTATCATTGTTTTTTATGTTAGGATCAGCTCCTTTCTCCAAAAGAAACTCGACAATTTGAGCATGGGACTTCCATGCAGCCCCGTGAAGGGGTGTTTCTCCAAGCTTGTTCTGTATATTTAGGTGCAATAAGGCATTATCTGTAAGCAATTCCACACATTCGCCATGTCCCCCGCGTGCTGCCCAATGCAAAGCTGTACTACCCGACTTATCAATCCCATTGAGAGCAACTTTGTTATCCAAGCACTCAGTAAGGAAGCTGACATTTCCACGTTTGGCTGCTTCATGTAGTGGAAAATCAATTGAATCTGCAATATCCTCTGCCACATAATTAACAGGCACCAATCCAGCTTTGCCCCTTAAAGTAGCTTTCCACCACCCAGTTTCAGACTGGTCAGTGATGTATAATCTGTCACCTTCTTCAAAGCTAAGTTCATCGTCCTGTTGTGCTGAGTAAGCCCAGAGAGCTTTGTATACTTTAACAATGCCAGGTTTAGGAGCCATTTTTGGAGGAGTTGGTTTTCCAGACATGGTTTAAAAGGACAATTCACAAATAATCACGGTTCTACTAAAAGAGATTACTAAGGAATCCTGAAATCAAAGTGGTTAAAATTCTTAATAGGTTAATGTGTCGCCTATTATTGGAAAGTTTCAAGGATTAATAATAAATGCCAGCTAGCAGACATGACTTTAAATATTCATTGTGAGCAGCAGTTGCAGTGTCAACAGAGTCCACACTGCTCAAACTCGGTATGTAGTCTGCAATGCTCATATTTTCTACACGGGTATTTGAAAAAACCGTTAGATATTTACAAAGAAAACACTGGGCTTTTCAGAGAAGCTAGTAAGTTATGTCAAAAGTGTGCAGTTGATGTACTTTTCATACTGGATAAAATTCATTTTTAGTACCGGTATGGCAAATGTATACAAAATGACCTTAATAAAATGAAACAGGCAGTAGTTTAGTGTTCCAGTATTTATTTTTGCCCCTGTATTAAAAATTGGCAAATGTAGCTAAACATGACACAGGAACAGGAAAACAACAGCGAAACAAATTGAAAATGGGTATAACTAAATAAATATAGCGGACGCGGCTGCCAAACCTGGAGTATCGAAATCGAGCATAACTTCATAAAATTAGAAATCATACCCTTTCTAGTCAACGAGTATAGGTAATCCAGACTTGTACTGTATATGATGATGATACTGGTAGCAGTTGTCAGGGGAAATGTGGCAAACATTTGCAAAAGAATACAAATACATCCTTGAAAAACTGAATTCACAATCTTCGAAAACTATATTGGCTAGCTTTTGCCTTTTTGGTAAAAAATAAGTTTTGATTCTAACTTTAATATGCTGCTACAACAGAAAAAGAAACAACCTAATGTAATTGGTAATCTGTGTCTTGGTATCGGGGAACTTATTAGTAAACAGTTGTTTCGGTTGAGTGATTATAATAACGCCACCCTTTTTATATTATATTTTGGCCACCTACATAACCTACGATCATTTTTACTTTTATTGGAACTTAAATGATACAACAAATTAATGCTATTTGCAAGGGTTACAGCATATCTTAAAAGATAGGAATGCGAAATTTCTGTATAGGTATTAGTTTTATTAAAACTTATATTCATAAATTTTATTTTTGAAAAAGTTTAAAATTACGGTAAGCAATCTTTGATATTAGTTACTATATTGAAAGATTTTTAATGTTCTACTGTCACGAAATTAAATATAAAGAAACATTTCCGTCTTAGGCTGTCTGTGTTATATATTTCTCAGATCAATCAAAAGTATTGCGAACGTCTACGTCACAGTCGTTCGCCATTGCCTAGCACAAGTGTTGTTATTTGCATTGTATTGCTATGTAGTTAAAAAATTTTTGTCCGCTTGACAGAATTCCATAGCTGTAGGCACGACTGTAATATACCTTTGCTGTTGGTTTGGCGAGCGCGTATTACGCAGGGCGGTAATCCACAATTTGCGAGCAATCAGGCGGAAAATGTAACAGATTGTGCAGGCGTTTAATCCCTTTTTTGTTGGATTGTTAGACAATTAATCTACTAATGTCAGGTCTATGTTGCAGTTGCATTTATTGTTAAAAAAAGTAATTGTTTTACTTTAACCAGAGATCAGCGGTCCCTCTATTTTGTACAGGCCCGCTTGGTCCTCTAGGTCCGCTGGAGTTGGTTTTAAACATGGGGTTGAAGTTAGGGTTAGTTCTGGGGTTGGGATTAGTGTTTAGGGCAGGGTACTGGACCTAGCGCTGGACCTAGCGGACCTAACACTGAACGTAGCAGACCTAGCGCTGGACCTAGTTGACCTAGCGCTGGACATAGCGGACCTGTACAAAATAAAGGGACCCGAGAGTGCAAAGACGCAGGGAAAAATAAAACTCGAGTGTGCAGCTGCCGTACTTTCCATACTGGCTGATTTCCGGGTACAAAACTTGTTGTTACAAAAAGTTGTTGCGCAGCGGAAATCGTTGCTTCCCAAGTTCCGTTCTTAAATTGATAACCAAACATAATTTGGTATTGCCCAAATATGGTCGCACCTCTGTTTATCAAAACACAACTTTGGTATAACAGAGTTTTGTTATAAAAAAATCTAGTATTTGGGTATTTGCGTTACTGTAGTTGTGACTCAAAAAAATGATGTTAATTGCAAGTAATTTTTTAATTAAGCTTGTATTTAGTTTAATTTTGCTACTGGTTTTTCTATATTTTCACTTTTTTTTATTAACCCTGCAATAGCTTGTGTAACCTGGCATTTTCTCATATCCGGGATAAGTATAGTTTTCAAATCCTAAGCAATCTTTACCGGTCCTATTTATCATTTATACCGTTATTTGGTTTAAATAAGCTTGAATCGTAAACCACGTATGGATTAAGTACAAACAGTTTAACCAACTATATGCATGGTGGGGAAATAGGGATGTATATACTAAATTAGATAACTTGTTTTTTGGAGCCTTCCTGTTTTGCTAGAGTACGGTATTTTATTTTTGGGGTTTTTATTTTTCAGTGTATCTCTTTTCAATAATGATGGTAATAGCTGGGGAACAAACAAAAAAATAAAATTGATTAAAAAAATTAAATTATACAAATATTGGATAAAATCGGCAAATTTCAGACTCTCCGTATTCGAATATCTGAGATTTAAAATTCTACTTTAAACCTCATATCATGATACATGTTTTAAACAAGTAACTAACTGGGTAACCAAAATACCAAATAACTTAGTGTTTTAAAAGTACTGTAAGTCTGTAACTACTGGTCGCGCTTTACCACACACTTTTC
>CH003266.1:1088552-1109475 GCA_000149265.1 Ciona savignyi
TCGAGATTATATTCGTTTGCCATTTTTAAAAAACTGGGGCAAAAAATGAATAAACTAAACTAAACTGAACTCTCGAATCTAGGTAAACAACTTTCAATCGCTGTTAAATATCGTGTAGTATGGTAGCAATGTCTGAAAAGGTTGGGGATCTTGGTATTAAAAAGACTTTAATCAAAGAAGGAAATGGAAAACGACCT
Organism: Ciona savignyi; assembly: GCA_000149265.1. Taxonomy (NCBI): domain Eukaryota; kingdom Metazoa; phylum Chordata; class Ascidiacea; order Phlebobranchia; family Cionidae; genus Ciona; species Ciona savignyi. Next base: position 1,088,750 of record CH003266.1, read on the forward strand.
ACATTTGGACTTGGATCTAAAGCAACATTTCATTTTAAAAGTATTCTTTCGCCAAAAGCTGGTGAAGAAGTAAGAATTTAAATTTAAGTAATTTATGTATCAATTTTATTGAGTATTTTGTTAATAAATATTTAATAATAGACATACCTTCGTTAAATACAACTAAAATGTACATACTCAACATACTAAATACTTACTTGTCCTGCCTGTCAGTCTGGTGGTTTAGTGCGTCGCCTTTCAATCGAAAGGTTGCAGATTCGAAACTGGTCGCTAGCTAGTCGATTGTGTCCTTGGGCAAGCCACTTTACGGAAATTGCCTGAACCCAGCTGATTAGTAGGTTCTACCAAATTAAGAACGTGTCTATCATTTACAACACATTGCAATAGCTCCGGTAACCCGACAGTGGACGCGAGGTGATCTGAAGATTGCCCGCATGTTAACCCCATTAGTTCTCCCATTTATGGGAATAAACATGATATTCTATCTATTCTTTCTTTTCTATCTATCTTGCTTGAAACCAGTAGCTTGTTTGATTTGAGCCTCGTTATGCTATTTGGAATTATTTTGTAATAGGTGGAAACGGTGATTGACGATTCGAAGAAGCATTTAAAGCCTTTTGAACTTTTAATTGGCAAGAAATTCAAACTGCAATGTTGGGAAGAATGTGTGAAAACCATGTTACATGGAGAAATTTCACGATTTCATTGTCCAGTTGAACAAGTCCTTGACTATCCAACAATATCAAGAAGTTTAAGGGATCTCTATCATGGTAAATTGGTGCAAAACAAAGCATGTCTTTTTACCCAAAAATGCATGCACAAATTAGATGCCTTATGTTTTATTTTTTGGTTATTGCGATGGTTTAAACATTTATAAAGTATCGTTTTAAAACATGTACGTTATTAGGTTAACACTGTTTTATAGGCTATAGCGTACCGGTACCCAATCAGGTTGTAGGTGTATATATATTTCCACGATACTTGTCTTATACTTGTCTTAAATTTTACATTGATACCCATTGTATATGTAGGTAAAGATCATACATCTCATACATGTGGTTTACATGCTATTGAAGATGGCTTGGGATATGACGACCTTAACAAGCTACAAAAGCATTTGAAACCAATTACTTTTGAACTGGAACTGTTAAAGGTATAAAATGGTTATTTCTACATAAATACATTGAAAAAAATATAACAGTCATGTAGTTATAATAGTTTTCCAGCCACTTATTCCATACATACCGCATCGCTGACAATTGAAAAATGGTCAGATTAAAATGAGCCACTACTTAATTGGTTTGATTCTTGGGAAAACACTAAAGCAGTTGATGAGTTGTTTAATTGGTGAAAACCGACTTAGTGTTGTGTAATAACACCACCTGCCTTTTCCCTAATGAAAGTAGGAATGTGCATGAAATTACGCTTTTACCATATAAATAATTTAAATATTTAGAAATTCGATATTTTAAAACATTGTTTTACAGCTGCGCTTAGCTCATAATGTTTTAATAACCCGTGATTATCTGATTATTTGTTAATTGATCACCGTATATGGAAAAATGCAGTGGGCTTTTATAACACGGTCAAATGTAATTATGTTATGCCCACAACCAATTTTATAGTATTACGATACCATTCCCAGATATCATATAAGTGATATCCTGATTTGACTGATCGGTGTGCAAAATAATAATGATAATCACTAATCAGATACACATTTACTGAAATACTAGGTGGAAGAACCAGATATGTATGAGAAAGAATTGTGGCAGATGGATGCTCCAGAAATGCTGGCCAATGTGCCCAGGTTAATTATTTTTAATGTTATAGGATTAGGATAGGATATTCATGTTTTTCCCCGTAAATGGAAAACCAAGGGGGCTAACACACAGGCAATCGACAGATCATCTTAAGCCTATCATTTGGTTACCGGAGTTATTGCAGTGTGTATGATTCACATGTGTCTTCAATTTGGTAGATCCCATTATTCTGCTGGGTTCAGGCAATGTCTGTTAAGTGCCTTGCCCAAGGACACAACCAACTAGCTAGCGACCAGTTTCGCACCTACAACCTTTCGACTGAAAAGCGACGCACTTAACCTCCAGACTAACGGGCCGATTAACATAGGTTGTTGAAATTTTGACTATGCAACACATTCATTTATTTTTAAAAGGATTGCTTATACCCATCTTTACCGTTTCTATCTAACATAAACATTGTAGGTATCACGAGGAAGGAAATCGACTCTTTAAAGATGGTAAAATAGCTGAAGCCGAAAAGAAATATGCTAATGCAATCGGTTGCCTTAAGCATTTGCAAATAAAGGTACCGTAATTAATTTTTCAGATTAAAGGCCAAAATTTTAATCTCTTATATTCGGGGAAAACTAAAAGGAGGGAAACTGCACACTTAAATAAAGATTAGGGCATTTAAGTTAGTTTTAAACATGAGGTTGGAGTTAGGGTTCGGGCAGGTTAAAATTAGTTTTCATAGTGTAAGTGAGCAGTTTCCCTCCTTTTAGTGTTGCCCTTATATTCTTATTCAATGGTGTTGTTTCACACAAACTCTTTTATTTATTTATTTTTGAATCAGTTTCACAAATTATACTTAACAGGAAAGGCCCGGTACTGATTCTTGGGTTGATCTGGATAAAAAGCAAATTCCACTTCTACTGAATTATGCTCAATGCAAGCTAAACCAAAACGAGTTTTCAGTTTGCATAACTAACTGCACAGAAGTACTGGAAAAAATTGATGGAACAGTATGTTAATACTTTATTGATGTTTAGTACGGCCGGTTAGTCTGGTGGTTAAGTGCGTGGTCTTTTAATCGAAAGGTTGCAGGTGTGAAACTGGTCGCTAGGTAGTCGGTTGTGTCCTTGGGCAAGGCTCTTTACAGACATTGCCTGAACCCAGCGGATTAATGGGTTCTGCCAAATTAAAGAAACGTGTCTACACACCACATTGCAATAGCTCCAGTAACCCGACGATGGGCGCGAGTGATCTGACGATTGCCTGTGTGTTAACCCCCTTGTTTTTCCCATTCACAAGAATAAACATTAATATCCTATCCTGTTGTTTTGAAATATCATCAAGTCTATCAACCCATCAGAAGACACATTAACTTTATATTGTAATAAAAAATACTTAAAGTCTGGGAAGTTTCAAAATCAAATGAAATTAAATTTAAATAGGAAACATTGATTGATTTCATATTTAAGCGAAGTATAATTTTCTCAATAAAAAGGTAACATATTTTGAAACTTTAAGACTATTTGTCTAGATACTATTTATTTGCAATATATTTTATCATCAATCAGGTGTTGGTAAAATGAAATATCATTTTTACCATTTAATTCAGATGAGACAACACAACATAATTTTACCCCAGGACAACGTAAAGGCGCTGTTCAAACGGGGTAAAGCACATGCAATGATCCTCAATGAGAAAGAATGCAAATCGGACTTTCAGCGCGCCATCAAACTTGACCCAACTGTACAAGGCGCAGTAAATCGAGAGCTTACAGCTATGGGAGAGCGGGAAAAACAAAGGGATAGCGCACTCTCGAAACATCTTAAGGGGATGTTCAATGTGGATAAATTGGAGTAGGTTTATCGTCACCAAAAACTGAGATTCTTCTTAATGTAGTAAATTCTAAGTGGGATACTGCAAAGAGCAATATAGTACAATGTAGTATAAAAGTTACTTTTTATACAACTTATTTGGAACTTTTGTGAACTCCCTTATTTTTCTATTTTTACATGTACAACATCATTTTGTATCCTGCTGTATGCAATTGGCCTATCTTTCTCCAATTTGTAAGAATTTTACCCACCCCCTTTGAACTTAAGAAAGTACGTAATACGTTCACTACTCACACTGCCAGCTCGTGGACCTCGTATCAAATGCAGTAAAATGTGTTTACATATCACCAGGCAATGTTGGCGCTGCGATTTGTGTATTATAACGTATCAAGTACTGTTGGTTTTCGTATTTCCTTCTGTCGGTGAAGTTTTAATATCTACAAAAAAACGTCTCGGCATACTCGCTTTTATCCTATTCTTCGCCGAAATAAATTACGCCCGGAGCGAAAAAAAGTTGTTTATATTTCATTGCTATGATGCGGCTACCACAATATACCTAAAATGTAAGCGATTACCTTTGATTATTGTAAATTAAATCACTTTTCTTCTAAAAATTAATTAATTTTTTACGCCGGAAAAATGAACAAATATGTACAAAAAAAGTTAACAAATTCAAAATTTATAACACACAGGCAAAAATAGTGTATGTAGTTTAAACCAGTGTTTTACAATATATGGTTCTACACAAGGTAAATGAAATGTTTGCAAGGTTAAAGGAAAATAGAGTGCTAAAATTACGTTTATTTGCTTTATATGCTACATATTGTAATTGGCTTTAGCAGGAATTAGTTCAATGTTTTTTAACAGTTTTACAAATATAAAATGCGATAATAACATAGTTATTTATAGTTGATATGTTATTAAATAGGGTTTGCGTATGGGTGAACATAAACACTCGATGTTCGGACAATAAACCCACGTTTAACAGAATTGAATAAATTTAATAAGTATTGGTTTAAACCTTAAGAACAACTGGTACATTTCCTTGAAAACAACAATCGTAAAAACACGTCTACATTAAAAAATAGCTTTATTTAGGAAAACAATAAACAGCAAAAAAGGGTCGCCCACAATGCATCGCTCTTGGAGATTTTGTCTGAAATCAAATTAGTTTGTTAATATTGGAAAAGCTTTAAGTATAGCCTGTTTATTTTATTGTAACAGTTTGAAAAAGTCTATTAGTTTAGTTTGTTTATTTTATTTTTTGGCAAAATGGCGCATTGAATTACCCTAAATTAAAAAAAAGATTTAAGATAGGATAGGATATTCATGTTTTATCCCCGTAAATAGGAAAACCAAGGGGGTTAACACACGAGCAATCGTCAGATCACCTCGCGCCCATCGTCGGGTTACCGGAGCTATTGCAGTGTGTTGTGTATGATAGACACGTTCCTTCAATTTGGTAGAACCATTAATCCGCTGGGTTTAGGCAATGTCTGTAAAGTGCCTTGCCCAAGGACACAGCCGACTAGCTAGCGACCAGTTTCGCACCTATAAACTTTCGGCTGAAAGGCGACGCACTTAACCACTATAGACCAACCGGCCGGACAATTTGCCTATTGTATATTCGCAAACTGTCCTATTGTATAATCTTTAAATCGAAAGTTTTTATTAGCAACAGCACAAAACTAATATTTTACTTTCCATTACAACAACAATATGTGTCTTGTAATTGCAAACAAATAAAAACCAAATTATTATCAATTAACCCTTTTTTTTTTTTTTTTTTTTACCGAGCCAAGTTTCGAACCCATGTTGGGCTCGTCACAAGGACCGTTTTTTGTATAAGAGTCGGTATATGTATCGGTCGCGTTAACCATTTGGCCACACAACCGTACCATCAATTAAATAAATTACACCTAAAAGAGTTCTAGTACATCATCAAACCTTTTTTGGGTTTTTTATATGGTTGCCCTCCAGGGTAGCCGCCATATGGGTCACCATAGCCTGGCTGTGGTGGATAGTTGTAACCAGGGGCAGGTGGTGGGTAGGGTGAGCCGCGCGGTGGGTAACCGGCCGGGCCGTAACCTGGCTGATTGTAATCTCCTGGTCCAGGTTGTGGTTGTGGATAACCTGAAAAAGGGATCAATTTAATTTAAATAACTTAACTAATTTATTTAATATACGCTCTTTAACGATTCTAGTTTAGCCGTGTTTGATATATTATTTGTGGTGGGTATATGACCATAAGAAAAGAAATAATAAATAAATAAAAACTAGTATACACTCAGGTGGCCTTATCCGGGAGGCATATTCAGATTATATACTCCTAACAGCACATAAGGTAATGTATAATGTTCGATTAAAAGTGGAGTTAAGTAACGTTTCGAAACGAGGTTCCATTATGTATTAGGCCTACAATATTTTGGCTTAGATTACTATTTCACGTTTTCACACATAATGCCATAAAAATGTTATTTAACCATATGTTTATGTATAGGCCTATCCAATAAAACGCTTTATTTTAATGTTGGCCTCAAGGAATAAATTCAGTAGCCTACGCAACAGACAAAAGCGTTAATCGTTGTTTTGTTTATGCTAAGACCAAAGTAGTAGTCCGTCTCTCTACGAAAGTGGTACAAAGAAGCAGTGATAGCACAACGCGTGAAATTTATAAGCGCACGTTCATTTGTGTTTTAACTTAAAAAGAGAAAAAAATTCCCCAAAATGACTTTGATTTTCACAAAAGTCAATTGCCCTTATAAAGTTTCGGGCAATTTAACTTATATAAATGTCCGGAAAGTGAACACTTCACGCACGTTTGATTTTTTATTTTAAATGCAATTCTTAAGTCTTCCTACCTCTAACCAATAATTCGTTTGTTTTATACACGAAAATTATGGAATTTTGTGCATTGGACACCAAAACTGCAATGAATTAACCAAGAAGCAATGTGAGGTCACCATTTTTTGTCCTTTTTTGCTTTTAGATTAGTAATCAGGCTCGAATATGCCCGTTTTTGGCCTTAGTTTTTTAATTTCTAACGATTTAGGCCTACTTAATCGGTAAAATCGTTTGCGGTTTGTATTTTGAGAAAAGGTAGAATTTTTCATAAAGCAATTCATCAAGATTTCCTACCCGCACACCGGCATAAAAAATGACTATAAGTCGTACATAATAGCCTATTAATATATATATAGTTTGTCGATTTTCTCTAGTTTCTTCGTCCTTTCTGTTCTGGTCTCCATACGTCCGACCGGTTAATTAGTCTGGCGGTTTAGTGCGTCGCCTTTCAACCGGAAGGTTGCACGTTACGAAACTAGTTGCTAGCTAGTCAGTTGTGTCCTTGGGCAAGGCACTTAACGGGTATTGCCTAAGCCCAGTGGATTAATATGTTCTACCAGAAAGGAAACTTTTATATCATATACATTACACTGCAATAGCTCCGGTAACCCGACCGTTGGCGCGAGGTTGTCTGACGATTGCCCGTGTGTTAACCCCCTTGGTTTTCCCATTCACGGGGATAAACATGAATATCCTATATCCTTACATTAGTTTGGCTATAACTTCTTATACCTGGGTTTGAATACGGAGGTGGTACCGAATTCGGTGAATATCTTCCGTCTGGTGGGCCTAATGGTGGAGACGTCGGATAAGGATACGAACCAGAATCTTGGACTTTTCTTGACTTTTTACCCATGCTTCAAGTATTTCGTTAACTTTTATCAAAACAAGTTTTAATCGACTAGCCTATACCTCTGAATAAAATCTTATCTAAAATTTGTTTCAACAGGCTTCGAGAAGCAATGCACAGCAGAGCTTTATATGATGTGCGTCGGCCAAGCTTTATGTTACACAAACTCATTGTTGTAATACAACTTTGTCCATAAAGCACGTGAGGTAAGGGTTGGATTACCGTGTTATATTATGATTGTGCGTGGCAACGAAAAGGTTGATAGAAACGGCAGAACAACTTTGAACCTATATATAGTTTTGAAACTGGCTTTTGTTATAGTTCCAGTGCGATAACAATGATCGCCCAAAGGTTTTTGCCTGGGACCACTGGGTTAATACTTAATGAAGACGATAAATTTGATGTAATGTACTAATTGTATTAACTCAAGTGCATCATCTCCAAAATATCACACCACTGAAAAGTGGGTGTTGTACACGTCGAGGTTGTTGTACATACAACTAAAAAATCTCCAGACACACAGAGTTTCTTGTTGAAATAAAGTTGGGCCAGACATTTTCATTACAAATATTTACACTTGTTACATTACAAGACTGCAAATAACGATTACTTATCCGTCCGGTTAAGTGCGTCGGACAAGGCACTTTACGGACATTGCCTGAACCCAGCGGGTTAATGGGTTCTACCAAATTGAAGAAACGTGTCTATCGTGTACAACACACTGCTATAGCTCCGGTAACCCGACGGTGGGTGCGAGGTGATCTGACGATTGCCCGTGTGTTAACCCCCGGTTTTTCCATTCACGGGGATAAACATGAATATCCTATATCCTTACACTTGTTACATTACAAGACTGAAAATAACGATTACTACTTATCAGGTAAATATTTTATTCTCGTAATCGCCTTATCTCATCTTAAAAGGAACAAAAAACAAGGTATTTGTTTCATTCAATGCTTTGATTCGTTAAAAACTCTATCCTGAGCAATAGTTCTGCTGCCATTACATCCTTGGGCTTTCTTACTAGACAATCATACTTTATGAATTCTTTTTAGTGAACTAAGCAAAGATTGTTACCAACCAACCAACCAAAATAAACCCAGTGATCACAATTGAATTAAGACTTCAACTCTTTGTCCATTGTTTGATTTGTGACTTTTCTTTGTCCAGGCCTAAGCTGTGCCAAAGTGAGCCAAGCTAATGTGAAGTTTATTCAAAAGGATCTTTCGTCAAATAAAAATATTTATGGCCAGAGCACTTTACTTGCACAAACAGCAAATAATATAAACATTATTTAGGTATAGGTAGAAAAGAAAGGTATATATTTAATTTAAAATATAACACATAAACCAAGCCACAAATTAGTAATATGAGAACATATCACAGATCACATTACCAATTGGCATTTTCAAAGCATATGCAATTAAGTAATGAGTTTGTAATACCAACACAAAATTAATGAATACGGATTAAGATTACTTTAATCTGTTTTAAATATGTATACAGAAAGTTATATAAACTATATACAAAAGCTTCAAAAATTATGAAAAATTATTGCCACTATTCATTAGGTCATGTGATTGTAATGATTAGACAAAGACACTGAAATGTGGATAACATTGAATCATCTTTATATACACTAGGATATTTAAAACTGATTACCGAAGAAACCAGAATGGCAGTATTTAGATTTCATGTGTATAAATAGGAGTATTTGATACCGGTAATCAAATTTGCAAACTAAGTTGAAACCCACTATTACCTATATTAACAATATTTCATCTTAGAATTCATATTTCCCGAAAACATAACATTTAAAAATATAAGATGCAAGGGCAAAGACAAATACAATTACACAATAAGAATAGCAACATTATAGCAATTAAGAGCGTTTTATTCCATTAAGTATGTATGAAAGTGAGTGAGATACAACAGTCAAGGGAATTGCATTTATATAGCATTAGCAGTGCCACCCATTACACAACATTTAATAATGATTTAAACATATATATATAATTCATGTTAACTTTTTTATTAGACTAAGGCATGATTACTTGTGGACAAATACTGTTCATAATGATTGGGCTTAAAAGAAATTCTCAACATTTTCATTATGTTTAAGATCTCTAATTTCAAATCGGAAATCAACAGAGTTTATAGGCTTTTCATCAAATAAACATTTTTGATATACAGATTTCTTTTAAAAACAATATACCATTTTAATAATAAATAATAGTACTGGTACCAAGTTATTTTAACATAGAAAATAATTTGCGTCAAGTTATTTACATAGGCTACGATATATATTGTCAAAAGTTGACTTTAGTCCAACAACCAACAGCAGAGCAGTGCAGTACAACAGCCGATAAGAAAACATTCAGTAGTGTCATCTTTTTTCTTGTGTCTTTCTTCAACTACCACTGAAATTTATGACATAAAATCGGTTTTACATTATTAAATACCAAAAAAATCAGTTTTACATTATTAAATATCAAAAAAATCGGTTTTACATTATTAAATAGCAAAAAAAATCGGTTTTACATTATTAAATAGCAAAAAAATCGGTTTTACATTATTAAATAGCAAATTAGGCATTTAGAAGTGCGAGAGATGAAACCCTTGACTTTAATTTTGCACTCACATGGATTCTGTACTTTAACTTAATAAAATACTTTTAAAAAGTGTCACTATTGTATGTACCTGTAGTTGGGGCATGCTTTCCATGGCGTTGATTCGACGAAATGTGTTGGCCTTGAGGTGGGTAACCCCCTTGGGGAGGGTAACCCCCTTGTGGAGGGTAACCCCCTTGTGGAGGGTAACCCCCTTGAGGAGGGTAACCACCTTGTGGCGGGTAACCCCCTTGTGGGGGGTAACCCCCTTGAGGAGGGTAACCCCCTTGGGGAGGTGGACCACCCTGTGGGGGGTAGCCGCCCTGATAGTACGGAGCTTGTTGGTAGCCTGGTTGAGGTGGGTATCCAGGACCAGGTTGGGGTGGGGCTTGTTGCATTCCAGCTTGTGACACAGGGGGTTGTGGAGGGTAAGCAGGATTTGTAGCAGGTGGAACGCCATGTGGATCCGCGGCAGAGTATGGAGGGGGAGCTGATGCCATTTTGTCACAAAACAATCAGTTGCTGAAGCGTTATTATGTTAATGATGATACTGGTTATTCTGCAGGGATTTTTCAAAAATGTTATTTAAAAATGTATTTTTTTAAACAAAATGTTCTAATGAATGGGAAAACGCAATAGGATATTAACCACGTGTATGCCCATTGTCAGGTCTCAGGTTACACAGGATTTTGTGGTATATTATATATGATATTTCTTAAGTTTTAATACAATAACCCATTTTCTACTGGTTTAAGGTGATGTCTGTTAAGTTCCTTGACCAAGGACACAATAACTCTAACTAGTGTCTGGTTACAATTCTACATATTTTCAAGCAAACTTTCAAAGGTTTAATTCGGCTGGATTTCTAAACTTATTTGACTAAGGACAATAGTCTCTTAATAGCGGGGTGAGCAATAGAAAACAGGTAAACTGAGCACGGAAATTAGGAATATCCTAACCTAACCTAAACTTTCCAACTGAACTGTTAGTCTGTTAAGTTAATAAATGATCCTGCCGTAAAACTTAGAAACTTTAACCATAAAGTAATTAGTACTCTATGCTTTCTCTACTACTCAAGATTGAAATAAAACTAATATGTGAATGGGATTATCAGTCGTGTGCTTCATTGTAGAAATATCACGAGCACACTGTGACGCAGAACATGAGAAAATAACATTCATTACGTAAACAACACGTGACTCTTGCCTTATCGTCATATAAAACACATATCACTACCTCTGTGCAAAGCCTGATGTTGCTCGGGTTTTTTAAATTATTTTACTGTTTGCTTTAGAAACATTTTCATTTTCTCTTTAAAGGTAATGGTTTCTTGGTTATTTAACTGGTCGTGTAACATTTGTAAATCATTATCTGTTTCATAATTAATGTTTTTAAAATGTCTATGTTAGCTATGGTGAGGTCATTTTTCGTAACATAGTTCTTATAATTCCGGAAACTTGTGGTTTCCTTTTCTACTGATTCTTTTACCCACGCCACGTACATAGTGGTTGCTGAATTTGTCGACCTACGGGAAAATAGTTATTAGGCTGGTGGATTATTAATATTTATGTCTACTAAACAATTGTAACATAAAACCGCACAACGTTTAGCCAATGCCACCCATTAACGATAATGATATCTGGTGCTGAGTGTGCAAGTCAGTGCGTTAAATCTGTTCATCGAAACGGTGTGCTATATTCATCGCTCATGTTAAGGACTCGAGGGTAAGTAGGTCGCACCATAAAAAGGCATTAATAATTTAACTGAATTTTTTGTCCGACCGATTATCTTGGTAGGCAGTGTGGGCTATGTATCAGCAGTGTATGGGCAGTGTGTAGACAGTGTGGCGAGATTGTACTGGAGTGTGGCGGGGGTAGCTCTTTTCGGCTGTATGCATGGGGTTGGACACTGTATCGATAGGTTTCGAGGGTGGCTTGTATCCGCTGTATATGCCTGGGGTGGGCACTGTATTGAGGTGTGCCGTGTGGTGTAGCTTGTATCCGCTGTATGCATGTTGTTGTACACTGTATTGATAGAATATTCATATGTTTGTCGGTTCCTTACCATTTAGGCTCACGATTAAGGATGCGTTAGGGTAAGGAAACACGAACGGGGTGAGTTTTGACATCTCACGGCAAATGAATGGTAGTCAGTTCTGAAAAGAACTATTGGTAAGTCCCAAGTGGACTGATGTGTAAATACAAAACACGGCAATTTATAGTGAAAGTGACAATGGGCGCGAATGCAATAAAACAGGGCGTCCGCGTTATATGACGGTTGTCGTGACGATCAATGTGTTGTTCTCTTGTGCAACCGGTGCAATTAATATTATGATTGTGGGAAATTTTCACACGAGAATTTGCAACATGTTCAACGTCGGGTTACACGGATTATTAAAATCAAGTTCGTTTTTAAAGGCAGCGACACATCAATGTTAAATATATTAACATCCCTCTACGAATAAAGCTTTTACATAAAAAAATCGCATGTTCGTCACACCAAACCTAAATAAGGCAGTCATACGCCTTACGTAGATTAGCTTGACGAAATTTTTTTTTAGTTGGAGGACTGAAACGAAATAACATTTCTGCATTTAGAAAACAAAGCCATGTCGAATGGTATCAAATATAACAACACCTTTCTAAAAAAAGGGTTTTACAGACATTTTACAGAAAAAGGTTACGAAAATTGGTTGTGAATTGGGGCTAGGCACTTACGATATCTGAAAGTGGAGTATTTCGCTGTTAGTGGAGTATTTCGCTGTTACTGGCCCATAATGGGCCCAATTAGATCATTGTTCTTTCGGCCACTTTTTATTGCGAAAGAACGCATACGTAAATCCTATTTACCAAGTGGGTCAATTTCAGTTGTTTTCAGTTTTAACACATGATTGTAACTTCCAGAATAATTGCTGCTACCAAGCATCGGCACAGTTCCTCGTTTCCCCACACTTTATCTTTTAATTGCGGAAGAAAGCGCTTCTGCAGATATGGCTGTGCGTGGGCACATTTGTTTACACAAAAGTCCAAAATTTCCTCTTATTTTTTTAATTCAATGTCATTCTGTGCTTCCAGTAGCTTAAATACCTTTTTGACTACATTTTTTTCGTGTTGATGATGTTAACCTAATTTTGACAGAAAAAAATCTTTGCAAGTTTTGTTCCAAGTGTCGACAGCATAACAAATCTATTGCTTTGTGAAATTGTGGGCGCGAGGTGATCTGAAGATTGCCCGTGTGTTCACCTTCTTGGTTTTCCCATCCACGGGAATAAACATGACATAAAATATCCTAGTCTATGCGCTTGAGGGCGTACTCCCAGCAGTTACAGCAAGCAAGCATATACGATCTGCAGCTTCAAGTGTACGGTTGTGTGGCCAAATGGTGAAAGCAGCCGATACATATACCGACTGACATAAAAAACGGACTTATTAACGAGCCTATTACGGGTTCAAAATTAAGTCTAGTAAAAAAATCACTTTAATCTGGATTGCCATCTGCCTACACTGGGTATATATAGAAACCGCTATCATATCCTAAAACAGTTACCGACATTGCCTGAACCCAGCTGATGAATGGGTTCTATTAAATTGAAAGAACTTGTCTATCATTAACACACTGCAATAGCTTCGGTAACCCGACGGTGGGCGCGAAGTGATCTGAGGATTGCCCGTGTGTTCACCCCCTTGTTTTTCCATTCATTGGGATAAACATAATTATCCTATTCTATCCTAACTAAACACAAGAAAAAACAAACTTGCTAAACATGAATGTCTTATTCAAGGTACTTGCAGTAGTCAGGAGGAAATCCGTCCATTGCCCGACGTAGCGAGCGATTTTTTTACTGGGTTGGCCGGTTTCAGGCAAATTCGTAAATTGTTTGGTTAGCACACCTATGTAGTTAGAGCGAATATATAGATATGATCATGCTGAAATTTTGTTGTATTGATTATTCTACTTTTTAAGGTTTTCTTGCTGTCCAATTCCAAACAGGTGAATGGTCATAACCGGTCATCCGAACACTACTGCCGTATCATAAAACTTGTAAAATCGAATTTTTCCCCGGAATTAAATAGCCCTTTGGGAGTATGGCTGGTATTATGGGGGTGGTCGATAGCTAGTCGGTTGTATCCCTGGGAAAGACACTTTACGGACATTGCCTGGACCTAGGGGATTAATAAATCTAATTTTTCGGAGGGAATCAAATAACCCACGCCGTAGTACAGTGTCTTTATTCAACATCAATCATAATCCACAATAATACGTATGCGGGTAATGAATACGGTACGTAGAGAATGGGTTCCACAAAAGCAATCTATAGCGGCGTGAAGCGATCTCAGTACAGATATTGGAAGCCATATGATGCAACATCAGGTAGGATAGGATATTCATGTTTATCCTCGAGAATGGGAAACCAATATGGTTAACACATAACAATCGTCAGATCAAATCGCGCCCACTGTCGGGTTATCGAAGCTATTGCAGTGTGTTGTATGTGATAGACACGTTCCTTCAGTTTGGTAGAACCCATTAATCCGATGGACCGGTAGTAATGGTGGGTGATTGATGAAACGATATTTACATGGTAGCAAGTATAGGTATACGGTAGCTGTGTTTGTTTCAATGGTGACAAAATGAGATAATACGACTCACATCAAATTTGAACATATTATATCGAGGTAATATTCAATGTGGCTTGATATGTGGTCAGTATACATCCCGCAGTACCGAATCGGGTATAGACGCGCCTGGACGGATTATTATAACTCCGTTACAACACAGTCCACTATGGCACGTGTTTTGTACGTCGAAAAAAACACATTAGATGAAGAAACATGTGAAAAGTGCGCTAGCGTGGTTCGTATTCATTATTGCTAGATTAAAGGTAGGAGAACTAGATTCAAGGTAGGAAAGCGAACTCATTTAGTGCTTTAAAATAGGATACTCTAGTTATTCTCGTGGCTGTGAGTTTAAAATGAGGGAAATGTCATGGTATTATCTCGTGTCCACAGTGATTTCAACACTTTTTGTTCACCGATAGTATGGTAAAAACGCTTGGAGCCCTACACAAGAAAACATCAATCATATTACCCTTTAAAGTGTGTTGAATACGATTGAGGTATTAATACAGTTTTAGCTCACGCTAATCAACGAGTGGATAAAGGAAATGTAAGCTAAAGTACTTTGCCGAAGGACACAAGAAGCTGTCGATTGGTTTTCATCCCACAACCTTCTGGTTGACGGTCCAAACACTACCATATGAGCTAATCGTCCGGATGTAATAAGTACCGAAGCGGTACGGAATACTTTCTCAGAAAGGGAATAACGGTACGGTAATTGTTTGACACATTGTACGCAAAGTTAAATTAAACATTTGAAGCGCATTCACTGATCGTAACTGCGGCAAAGGTATCAAGGAAAGTAAAAAACGTAATCTATTCAACCATGTAATAATTAGCCACGATGTGATGTGAAGTTTATCTACGCTTCTTGAATTACTACAACGGATTACGCTACAACAGTTCCCGCAACGCATCCCCGCTATTGAAGCACAGGCATTGGGTGGTTGTGTTAGACGGAACACGGCAAACGCAAAGGTGAGAAGTTATACACCTGTGCTATAGCATGAAGACGTGGACGTGAAGCGTATAAGTCGCGCGTCGTCGTTAAAATTCGTGTTGTTGTTGGAGTTTGCGTTCGGGTTGTCGTTCGCTTCGCATTCCTTGGTCAGTTTCTCGCTGGACGACGGGTCAACCTTCACTGCTTCCTAGTTGGAATTTATTGCATTGGTAACTTATGCCTGGTTTGGTCAGTTTATTCTAGTGTCTAGAGCAGGGATGTCCAACATTTTATTGTAGTGGGCCGCATTGTCACTTGAAATAATTCAATGGGCCGGAGAAGCTTTTAATTTTAAAGAAAATGGGTACATAAACACAATTAATAACCATTATAGTTATATATAATTCTATATTCCTGATTCTCCCATACTATAGCATACTATTACTACGCCCCTAAAAAGCTGACTGATACATTTTAATTAGGCTAAGTTTTAAAGTTCAAAATACTACTTTGAGTGAAAATGACTAGCGGGCCGCACAAAAATCTCAGGCGGGCCGCAGGTTGGACATCCCTGGACTAGAGAAATTCGCCTGGAAGGATAAACGTATTATCACAGTAGAGTTGTGGTAAAATTGTTCACCCGGTAAATTTCGTAGATCATAACGTCGGTCTGTCATTAGATAGGTCGTGGGAAAGCAACCACCCGTTATCCGGTATCTCTAAATACTACAGGATCGCTTTTACCGCTTGAATCGCTTACTATACTGCGTAATTACAAAAGCCATGATAATAATGTTAGGGTTGGGGTTAAAGTTAGTTCTGGGGTTGAGATTAGTGTTTGGAACAGGGTTAGACTTACTTTCCATAGCAATCTATAAGTGATCCAAGCGATCCTGTAGTATTTAGAGGCACGCCCGTTATCTAGTTGATAGTGTATTTAAACAAGGTACTTAACGGTAGTCGCCTGAACTATTCTAACGATTGTCCTTGCGATAACGCGTTTTCACACCAATGCGGATAAACATGCATAACCAATAGGAAATCATTTCAGTGGTTTGGTCATTATAAGAACGAATTTTTAATCCCATCAAATTTATCCACCATTATTGGTGGATAGTTCGTGCAATGTGCGTGAAAACTGGTTTAACCACGAGTACTGTAGTTAAGTCATGTCGTTTCAGTAGTCGAGTCAGGATCTCGGACGCTATTGCAGCACGTTATATTATTATGGAGTTAAAATGTTAAAATAGGAGAAAGTATGCAGTTTGTCATACGCCGGGCCCTACACACGTGCTTACAAAAATACTCTCATTTTTAAATGAAAAAACTAATAATTTGGTTGAGAAAAATAATTCTAAATTTAGGTTCACCTTTTCATTCGCTCTTTGCCGCTTGAGGTCGGACTTGATAAGAACTGGAAATGTAATTAAGAGAGAAAATTAGACAACACATTGAAAAAAAAAATAATGAAATTAATGATCAGAAAACGGATGTTTATCCCAAGATGAAATTACGTAAAGGGCGTTGCAATATAAAATCATGGTCAGAAAATCGTGTCCACCATCGGTTTATAGGATATAGATAGTGTGTTGTATAGGATTAAAAAAAGCTTTGGTTATGTTAATAATTAATCCACTGAGTTCAAGCAATGTTGGCAAAGCGCTTTGCCCAAAAACTCTATTTAATTTTGTCAACTTTTGATTGAAAGCAATACAACTTCTAGCATAGTTCAACGTTGGATAAAAATATCCGAAATTTCAAACACACCAAGCACACAATAGGATAGGATATTCATGTTTATCTCGATTTAAAAGCCGACGCACTTAACCGCCAGACTAACCGGCCGGACAATTCCTTCAGTAACCCGACGGTGGGCGTGTTTCATGTGATATTGTAATAAAGAAGGTTAATATGATTGTGTTTTTTTTTTAAAAGATTCGCAACAGTAGCCACGGGAATATGCCTGTCAAGTAACAAGGTCAAACAAGGAATGACGTACTTGGGGAATTGGATTAGCTACATGACCTGTTAATTTAATTAATGGAAATCAATATATTCGACTAGCAAGCCTCACAGGAAACTATGTGAGAGATCGTGATACACAATTTATATTGTAACGTTGTAGTGATACACATCACGCATTGTTACGTTGAAATGCCTCTTGTTATGCAACATACCAACAGCAACAACCAAATATCAGGAGAAAAACTGGTCAAAATCACAATAAGCCTGTTTTAGCGGAAAATCCTAATTTAAATATTTTACTTTAAAAAGTAAACAAGTTTGTCTTCTATCTAAAACAAATAGGTTATGTAGCAACCAGCAAGTTAGCAAAACTTAATCAATATATTCACCAATATACAACTAATTTTTTTTTCAGTAAAAGCCAACTCTGAATACTGTAATGTTTATGATTTAAAATTGAAACAAGATTTATTAACTTTTTATAATAAAATGCCAGAGTAAAGAGTTTGTAACATATTTAGCTTGATAGAACTAAGATTTCATTCACTTGGACTGTTTTCATGCCAACCAACTGCAAAAATCGATAGTAACACTTTTATCAAGAGATAAATATTCATTATACAGACGTGCACAACAAAAGATTTTTCAGCTTAGGAAAATTACTCTAGAATGGACTTTAAACACTTTAGTATGGACTTAAATACTCTAGTATGGACTTAAATATTCTAGTATGGACTTAAATACTCCAGTATGGACTTTAAACACTTTAGTATGGACTTAAATACTATAGTATGGACTTAAATACTCTAGTATGGACTTAAATACTCTAGTATGGACTTAAATACTCCAGTATGGACTTTAAACATTTTAGTATGGACTTAAATACTCTAGTATGGACTTAAATACTATAGTATGGACTTTAAATACTCTAGTATGGACTTTAAATACTCTAGTATGGTCACAACACAAAATTTTCCATCTAGGGAGATAAAGAAGCCTTTAGCTTATTAGTGATAATGCAAAGGTCACCTGTCAAGATGAGGTATTCTGGGCTTAATCACTACTAAGTGATGCCATTGAATGCTTTAAAAGTGATTTAACATCATTAGCTCCAGTAAATTCTAATGGACCGTTCGGAAAACAAATTGCAATAGTTTTGATTCCAACTGTTGGCAAGAGGTGACATATGCAATCCATGAGTCTAATTAACTCTTATACTTCCAACTTGGCAAAAAAATTCATTCTCCTGCTATGCAATCCACACAATATCAATCTATGCAATCCGCACAATATCAATCTATGCAATCCACACAATATCAATCTTTGCAATCCACACAAAATCAATCTATGCAATCCACACAATATCTATCTATGCAATCCACACAATATCAATCTATGCAATCCACACAATATCAACCTAAGCAATCCACACAATATCAACCTAAGCAATCCACACAATATCAACCTAAGCAATCCACACAATATCAATCACCACTGTTAGTTGCAACATATCACCTGTCATAATGGTTCCAACTACCAGTGCAGCGCACATGAATATGTTGGCAGCCTGGACTCCATGCCCATTCAGTATCTGCTCAGCTGATAGGGTGAACAGGATGCCAAAGAACTGTAGTGGATTATATAAGTTCGGTTTTGTTTATTACATTACAAAATCGCACTAGTGGTAAACGAAGACTTAAGTAATTGTAAGCAAAACTTATAGTAAACCGTGACCCCAACTCTAATCTTAAACCCAGAACTAAGTAAACTCTAACACACGCGATAAAACTAACCCTAACACCCCTATCTTAACTTTATAAAGTGCAGTTTTCTCTCATTATATTTCTCCCTTTTTATTTCTTTTTTTTCGCCCTTTTTATTTCTTTTATTTCGCCCTTTTTATTTCTTTTATTTCACCCTTTTTATTTCTTTTATTTCACCCTTTTTATTTCTTTTATTCCGCTCTTTTAGTTTTCTTCCATTGATGGTAAACATAAAATAAATTGTCACCTGAGCAGAGACATTGAGCAAACCAGATGAAGTAGCTTCAGATTCCGGAAAAGTGATCTCAGCTGCAAATTCGAAACCAATCGGCAAATACCCAGTCATAAAGAAGCTGTTGGAAAAACTTTATTGGTCTAACCTTATAATATCTAATGGGCCAGGTAAATTAAAAATTAAAAAAGAGTTTTTTTCAATTATGAGCTTAGTTGACTGTGCAGCAGGTATTGTGCTAGAGCTAAATTCCAATAATTAACAATCTAATCATAACAGGCTCAATAATACATGCTATGAGCTGCATCACTATACTTGTCGAGTATGACAATAAAAGAAAGACTCACCCGAGTGCTCCAATAGTAAGGTAGTCCAACCACAACAACTGTACTGGCAGTGTGAAGGTGAACACCACCATAAACACCAATGACAGAATGTAGATTCCAACTGTTGTAGTCCTAAACGTGGAAGTATGCACAGACTTATTAGATACAATTACATAGCTCATACAGGAATGACTGTTGTTGGTCAACTGTAAGCATAAGAGATCAAATAAAACTTCCCTTTCTAACATTGAAAAATTACTACACAATATTATCAATTTGAATGTGAGAATGGGATGCCTAAGGCAATGATAGGATAGGATATGACCAAGGGGGTTAACACACAGGCAATCGTCAGATCACCTTGCACCCACCGTCGGGTTACCGAAGCTATTGCAGTGGGTTGTATATGATAGACACGTTCCTTCAATTTGGTAGAACGCAATAATCTGCTGGGCTCAAGCAATACTTACAAAAGCTTCCTGATGATACAGGAAATAAATACATTGCTTGACTACGAGCACGGAATGTATAAAACATTAATGCGTTAAACACTAAAATCAGAACATTAACTTAAAAAAAAATGAAACTACGGTATTTCACTTACTTGAAAAGTTTAGTTTTATCCAAGAAGACACCACATATGACGGAGCCAGCTAAACCAGCTACAATCATTGTCAGTCCAATCTCTCCGACCTCTTTACCTGCATCCTGCGTGGAAGATTCAGTTTGATGATGTGTTTGGTGATGTACATGTACAAAGCCTGTTTTACCACCCACCCATAATAAACACAAAATAAATCAACCTTCCATAACAGTGGTGGGAACATTGTTAATAGTCAGGCCGGTTAGTATGGCGGTTAAGTGCATTTCAATCAAAAGGTTGCACGTGCGAAACTGGTTGCTAGCTAATAGGCTGTGTCCCTGGGCAAGACACTTAACGGACATTGCCTAAACCCAACGGATTAATGAGTTCTACCTAATTGAAAAAACATGT
>CH003266.1:1115060-1148684 GCA_000149265.1 Ciona savignyi
CGATTCATTTAATAAAAATAGTCCTAATTAGCCTACAAGTATTGGTTTTCGAATGACCTTACCATATAGTTGAAACCTAAACCAATTGTTTTTTTGGGCGAATATTGCGCAATTCTAGAAATGATGTCATTGCACATGTCTCTTGTAGTGACGAGGTTGAAAATATAAATAATTGGACTTATTCAGCATTAACAATAAAATACAAAAAACTGTCGTCACTTTAAATCAAAGACAATCTAAACTGTTTTTGAGGTATCAAAAGTCTTGTACCTGAACCACCCATTTTTTACAGTGAAATTCCACATAACTTTTTCCACTTTAACCTCGAAAGCGCTCGCTCCAGCTGAAGTGTTGACTTGCGCTTTACTGCTTCCCTTTTACTATAAAAATTGAATTAAATACTTTCCAAAAATGCCATGATCGTTGGTAGGTTTAATCAAGCACGTCCATTTGCTTATTCTGATGTTATAACATTGACGACTTTTGGTATAACATTAACGAACATTAACGACTTCTGTTCCTTTGCTATTTTTTTTGTTGCTGCAATAAACGTGCAAAAAATAAATTAAGCTAAGCTAAATGCCTAAACCCGTTTCCGATTGACTTACCGTGACTTTTAACACGATCCACATCCACACGACAGTCGACGTAACTACTTATTAGTTTTAACTCATGGTTAAGAGGTTGTCTATATAGCACATATGTCAACCTAATAGCTCTAAATTGTACATGCCCTTTAGAAAAAGGTTATGACTCTAATATCCGACACATTAAACAGCGATACACACTTACGGTGATGACGTCACTTCCTGCGGTAAAGCCGATGAAATCATAAAAGTTATATCTGGGAGACGATTTAGCTCGGTGGGTTGGACCATCGGTCGAAAGGCTGGTGGATCAAAACCGCTGGCCAGTCGGCAGTGTACTTGGAGTGGATTAAAGGGTTAAACTAATAAAGTGGGATAATTTTAATTAAAAAAGCCTTACAACACACTGCAATGCTCTTGTGTTTTCTTATTCTCGGGGATAAAATATAAAAATCTTGCGTTTTATTCTATTAGTTTAGTTTATTTTTTGTTTCCACGGTATAAACATAAATCAGGACTATTAAAAAAAAAATTGGAAAACGGGAAAAAACGGCAAAACGACAGTCGTTAGAACACGTCTAAAAAAGATAAAAAAAGAACAATCGTGTTAGATTTACGAACATTTCACCACAAATGTTTTAAATAAAAGCTTTCTTTTAAGCGTTTTTCGTGGTTTTAGGGATTACTGGGTTTATTAGATAAGTTTCTACTGGGTTTACTACGTACGTTTCGGTTTTTACCTATGTGGGTTATGTTGTATAACAATTCTTAATGTTTTATTCTGATTAGTCAATTCCTTGTCTGATTTGTCGACTCCTTGTTGAAGATGTTTGTACGATATGGCATGCCTGTCACAATCATAATTCAGGAAAATATCTGCGTTTTTAAAGGAAATACCCTAATAAATGATTTTTTTAATTGGAAGAGTGTTTAAATGTCTAACATTTTACCAAATCTGATTCAAATTGAAGCTGCCGTTTAAGCGATATGCGCAAAAAAGCTATTTTTTAGAAAAAAATACCGTTTTGGTTATTAACGTCTCAGGGGAATTCCCCTAGATATATTACCCAAAATTTTGGTTTCTGCATATCCAGGCCATGTTGTCTAACAAATAAAAAAGTTGGATTGAGCATACATATTTTCTCTTGTAGATGTCAGGGCGACATGACATGCCTGTCACAATCATGATTTGACAACAAAAGCTTATTTTTAGGGTATTTCCCTAGGTAATTTTTTTATTTCTTTTAAGTGTTAAATCAGTTACTAATGCACTTACATTTTATCCAATCTGATTCAAACTAGGATTTACGGTTCAAAAGCTATGCGCAAAAAAGCTCATTTTTTTAGAAAAAAAATATGTGTTTTGGTTTTTAACGTCTCAGGGAAATTCCCCTGGATATATTACCCAAAATTTTAGCTTTTTTCAAATCTAGGCCATGTTGTCTAACAAATGACAAAGTTTTATTGCAATTCCATTACTCCTTCTGATAGATGTCGGTGCTACAACCCATGCCTGTCACAATCATGATTTGAAAACAAAATCTTATTTTTAGGGTATTTCCCCTGGGTACTTTTTTTAATTCTTTTAAGTGATATATCAGTGGTTAATGCACTTACAGTTTACCAAATCTAATTGAAATTGGAGTAGCCGCTCAAGCGCTATGCCTAAAAAAGGTATTTTTTTAAAAAAAGATACCGTTTTGGTTTTTCACCTCCAAGGGGAATTCCCCTTGGTATATGCCCCAAAATTTCGGTTTATGCACATCGAGACCATGTTGTCTAATAAATGACAAAGTTGTATTCCCATTCCATTACTCCTTCTGGTAGGTGTCGTTTCCACAAGCCATGCCTGTCACAATCATGATTTGAAAACAAAATCTTATTTTAGGGTATTTCCCTGGGTAATTTTTTAAATTCTTTTAAGTGGTATATCAGTGGCTAATGCACTTACAGTTTACCAAATCTAATTGAAATTGGAGTAGCCGCTCAAGCGCTATGCCTAAAAAAGGTAATTTTTTAAAAAAAGAAGGGGGAATTCCCCTTGGTATATGCCCCAAAATTTCGGTTTATGCACATCTAGACCATGTTGTCTAATAAATGACAAAGTTGTATTCCCATTCCATTACTCCTTCTGGTAGGTGTCGTTTCCACAAGCCATGCCTGTCACAATCATGATTTGAAAACAAAATCTTATTTTTAGGGTATTTCCCTGGGTAATTTAATTCTTTTAAGTGGTATATCAGTGGCTAATGCACTTACAGTTTACCAGATCTAATTGAAATTGGAGTAGTCGTTCAAGCGCTATGCCTAAAAAAGGGTTTTTCTTAAAAAAAGATACCGTTTTGGTTTTTCACCTCCCAGGGGAATTCCCCTGGGTATATGCCCCAAAATTTTGGCCTATGCACATCTAGACCATGTTGTCTAATAAATGACAAAGTTGTATTGCTATTCCATTACCCCATTTGATAGATGTTGTTGCCACAAGCCATGCCTGTCAAGCGTTTGACGAAAAAAAAAAGAAAAAAAAAGAAAAAAAAAACGGACAAAAACAATATGTGTCCCATTTTTCCAAATGGGACCCATAACTAGCAATAAATTATTAAAATTCGGTAAAAATTAGACTATCGCCGGTATATAACTTAAAATCGGTTAGGAATCAGCGTGCAATATGTCTTGGCCATTATGTTACGGCGCTAAGATTCGCACCTAATTTGCACGGGAAGATTGTATCGCGCTGTCGCTTATCGTATTCTAGAATTAGATAGATGAAAGTCCCCGCTAATTACAAGTCACAGCCGTGCCGTTTTGTTTACTCATTAACGCCAACGTGAAAAAAAACAAGACCTTTTCTAACTGTTTTGTTGTATAAATAATTCTCCTTGCTATGTTAATTCTCAAATGGGAACCTTTTCTAACTGTTTTGTGGTATAAATTACTTGACTAGCTGTGTTACCTACTTCGTCTTTTTTAAGTCGTCTTATATACCCGACGCACCTCAACCGCAGAAAAATGCTAAGGACAAACTCCAAGTTTTATGGCGTTCAAAGTGCAAGTGTTTACTTGGAAATAACATAAGGTAAGCCTGTCCATTGTAACTTCGTCCAAAGTTCATGACTCCGTACTATAGCCCACACAATTCAAAAGCTTGTAAATTTGCAGTTTTTAATATTTACCACACATGCTTCATTATAGGCCTATACAACAAACTATAATTGTTATGGTATCCAAACTATGGGCAAATGTTGATTTTTCTTATTTGTCATGTTATAACCTGCGGAATATCCTAAATTCACTGTATGTATCCTTTATAGTCTGGCCCGGTGGTCTAGCGGTTAAGTGCGTCGCCTTTTAATCGAAAGGTTTCCAGTGCGAAACTGGTCGCTAGCTAGCTTGATGCAGCAAGGATGATGATTATCTTGTTGAATTAGAATGAAATTTACATAGTTTTCAATCGAAGTTGCTCCATATGAATGACAGCTGGTGTAACTTGATTTTTTTGATAGGTTTAGAAAAATAGGGATTTACAATTTTAAATAAATAAATCAAAACTGCCAATGATGTTAGCTATCAATCGTCTGAATTATGTCAAATATCTGAGACAGTTGCATGCAGTATCTTTAGCTACATAGTTGACCTAGCCTAGCATTTGTTGTTTTGATAGTACATTTGTTCCTTTTTTCTAGGAATCTGGTTCTTTCATTGATAAAAAGTGCATAAAAAATCATGTTTATGATGCATTGTTGTGTTGGCCTATTCTGCACTATGGGGGAGGACGGACGGAGATTAGTCCAGTCGCACAATTTTCGTAATATATATTGTGCTCTCGGCCGAGTTTATTACAGACTTTAACTACTGTAGTTTTGCTGTTTTATCCTGTCTCCTTATTTGAAATATTGTTCTATTCTTCTTTATTGTAACGAAGGAGCAAAAAAATAAACTAAACTAAACCAAACCACTTCTTTCAATGCTTCTTTTGTTTATATCACTGTTGGCATTCCAAAGTAAGTGGTGTTGCCAGTTCTAGCATATTTTGTTTTTAAAAAGCATTCAAGGCTACTGGTGGTAATTAATCTTGTTGTGTTTTATCTTTCCACAAGTTGCATTTATGTTTTAAATACATCAATTATTTATGTGAATCTTTTTTTTCTAAAGGACAGCTGTTTAAGGCATTTTAAACACAACACACAAATATACCTTTTTTTCAAATTTAACTTAAAACACTAGTTACTCGATTTGAATACCATGCATATAAATGTGACAATTAATGCTGCCCTTTTCT
Organism: Ciona savignyi; assembly: GCA_000149265.1. NCBI lineage: Eukaryota > Metazoa > Chordata > Ascidiacea > Phlebobranchia > Cionidae > Ciona > Ciona savignyi. The sequence goes on from CH003266.1 coordinate 1,119,927, forward strand.
TGAAACTAGCTGTCAATGTTATTGCTTTACCACCAGCTGTGTTAATAATATTTTACAAATATATATGAAAACTTAAATATTTATTGCACAATAATACAAAAGGCTTTGTTACACAATGTTAATGATACCATTAAACTTTTTAATACATTTTTAATAATGCACTTAACATGCAAAGTTTCATTAAAGCAAATTTACTTGATTACGTCAAATTATTCTTGTTTATAAATTCCAACGATTCTGTCACCAATTGAAGATCCTTCTCGATGCTAGAGGCCCAATTTTCCACATCTCCCAATTCCTGTTGATATATTGTGTGTATCGAAAAATAACAAAAAGTCCTAAATATAAAGTGAAAATACAGGTGGATGCTTTGTTTGTATTATTGAAATTATATAAGAATTTGATAGTATATTAATGTTATTGAGTTAAACGGCCCGTATGGCCAATGCTCTTATTTGGCAAATATATGATCATTATTATATTGGAGAAAAATAAAATAATAAGAAAAGTGTGTTCTGTAGTAGTGTGAACTATTGGATGATTCTGATTATACAAAGAAATAAATTGAAATCAAGTGATCATAGGAGCAACACAGTTTTTATTTACTGGTACGTAATACCTATACATGCAATAGTATTTTTATTTATTAAATAACATGTGTTAGCCGGAACTAATTAACTTCAATTGTCAAAATACTCCGAACAAAATGGTTTAACCAAATTTTCAGACCATTATTCAATTCAATTTTATTTTTTTGTTTTTTCGCTGCAGCGTTTACCACCAACAATTTGAAAACACAGATCATGTCATATATATATACCAAAACAAATATGGCGTTTAGCAAGACTAAGGCAAAACAGGAAGGTACCAAAAAACAAAACAAAAGTTATCTAGTTTGGTGCCTCCATTAAATAATAAAAACAATGTAAAATGGGTGAGCATAAACAATTCAACTTAATAACAACTATTCCGGTGACCTACCTTTAAAGCCGTTTGGAATGAATTTAATTCTGATGCCCACTGTGTGGTTAGCTTGTTAAAACGCATTGTTTGTACAATCAGCTGCTTCATCTCATTGTCAAGTTGACACTGGTTCACATATGCTGCAGATACTCTGAACAAAACAAAGAATTTTAATGAAACTTCTGGGATACTCAACTGCTATGTATAGATGAAGCGGAATGGACAAATAAAAGAAAGGAAAAAGGGGAAATTTGCATATTAAATAAAAAAATGTATTTCCGAAAGACAGTTGGACATTAGTAAGCTGACAATTATCAACTCCACTTCTATTTTAGACAGTTGTTAAAAGTATATGACATAATTTGCTAAAGGCAGTCCAAAGCTAAGCTAGATTGGACTAAAGAAATGGGTGACAACAATTTTATGGGTGCCTTTAAAATTTAAATACTACAGGACCGCTAGGATCGCTTGGGTCGTTGAATCACTTAGATTGCTATGGAAAGTAAATATAACCCTGTCCTAAATACTAATCTCAACCCCAGAACTAACTTTAACCCCAACCAGAACATTAATATCAAAATCTTAATTTTAGTGAGAAATTTTTTTTTCTAGGCTTGTAATTACAAGGTATAGTAACTAATCCAAGCGCTACACTTGATCCAACCGGTCCTGTAGTATTTAGAGGAATCGGTACCGCAATTTTATCAACATGAATGATATGCACCATTCTAATGGTCTTAATAAAATCTCAAAGATTTTTTTTATAATTTTCTGTTTTGTAGCTGGTATATGCAACATGTTTGACAGAGACTTATGGTACTGGTATAAAAAAAAACTAATATAAACATTTCAATTTGATTAATTTTTAAAGTAATCTAAGACAAACTTCTAAGTCTGGGTGACCTCATTCAGAACCGTGTTTTTTAAAGCCAGTGTTAAAACGGGCAACGCTAAAAGAAGGGAAAGCGGGAAGGAGGGAAACTGCTCACTAAAATTACAGAAACTAATTTTAACCCTGCCCTAAACACTAATTTCAACCCTAACTCTAGCCCCACGTTCAAAACTAACCCTAATGTCATAATCTTCATTTTAGCTTGCAGTTTCCCTACTTCCCGCCTGGTACCTCTAAATACTACAGGACCGCTTGGACCACTTAAACTCCTTGGATCTTTTGGATCGCTTACTATACTTGGAAAAGGCATGATAATAATGTTTTACAAAAGCCATGATAATAATGTTAAGGTTGGGATTAAAGTTAGTTTTGGGTTGAGATTAGTGTTTGGGACAGGGTTAGAATTATAGCAAAACATAGCAATCCAAGCGATCCAAGCGCTCCAAGCGGTCCTGTTATGTATATTAGAGGCGCCCCTTCCCGCCTACACTCCTTTTAGTTTTCCCCTGTTAAAAAACCCTAAATTCATCAATATAATTGGCGTCTCACTTTGAGTTAATGGACGTCATAATCCCCTCGTTAAACTTGTACAATGCTGCAACTGCATCTTGGCGCCGTTTCTCCTGCGCTTCCTTCATATGACGTTGTTTGTTTCGATGGTCTTTCAGCATGGACGACAGCATAATATTTTTTACGAATGGAACACAATCTATGCAATCAAGAGCTTATTAAGCTCCTATTAACAGTATCTGTTTCTTATTTTTTAATCTTAAAGAATTTGCAGAAAAATCTAAAATAACTGCAGGATGGGAGTTTCCCTATTTCGACTCTAATGTAGTCTTATATATATGATGTTTATGTTGTATCTCTGTTACTGGGAAAACGCCAGTAACGTTATTACCAGGAAAATGTCAGAATAACTCACGAATACGAAAGGTAGCGTTTTTACAGGTATAGCGGTCATATTACATCGCCCCTAGGGTTGCAGTGTGTTGTGCATGATTGGCGAGTTTCTTCGGATAACTCATCATAAACCTGGTCTAAGGTTGGACGTCCAAATCAGAATCAAGAAACGATTCGAACAGGAACAGGAAATAAGTCGGACTTTTTTATTCAAGCTTGCAATTCAGAATTAAGTGCTCATGGTGGAACAAAATAAGTTTATTTATAACAATCTTGATTCACAAATAATACACGAAGTAATATTTGTGTTTTGTAATTAACAGCATTAGCGGTTTAAAATTTTAAATTCAAAATAATTGATTCTAGAAAAATTCTAGACCAATTTGGATACCGTTCTGCTCAGAAGGAAACCGACCCACCAAGCTATTTGGTGGAAAAGTATTGCAATGTTTATAATGGGTTTGGGCTACTTTCCACAGCATACCGGAGAGGATATTTATTTTTAAAACTATTACCTTGTATTTTTAATTGAATAATTACCTTTTATTTTTTTTTATTTCAACCCTCTAACGCACTGGATAAAGTTTGCTGGCCGCTGGCTGGTTTGCACCGACTCTTTTTCCGACGGAGTGTATACTGGCCGGCAAAATGTGGTGGCAGAGTAGTCTGAATTGAGTTACGACCGAGGTCGCCTTGCTAATTGAACTATTTAATGCTGACTGGAAGATTTTCAACCAGGAACAAGTAACCGCATAGCGTCGCTACAGGTCTTCCGCCATATGCTGTTACGCCCGTTGTTTGCTGGTACCTTCCAACGTAATTAACACGTCACCCATCACGGATACGTTACGTCATTGTCTCAGACCTTCCCAGGGCAACGTAGACCAAATCGCCACGTAACCCATAAGCAAGCTTGCCACCACGTGTTTATCCATCGGTTGAAAGATTTTTAAATCGCCAACAATAAAATAATCTTATATTTGTGGTGCGTTTACAAAAAATACTCGTTAGCATTTACGTCCAAAAAGATAAATAAATTCGGAAATACACTTTAATTACGATTTATATTTATTTCAACTTCTCAGTTTAAAATGTATTATTATATGATATTCGTCTGCTAGGATTAAGAGGTATCGTAATTCGTTACATACAATACATGCCTACAAGCGGTTACTAGTGGGGTAGCCGTATTTTGTTCCGTCAAAAATATATGGCCAAATCAAGATACTTCTTAAAAATAAACTCAATATAAGCAAATATCCATCACGAATGAACGTTGAAAGATAAATGAGGGTGGCAGTTTCAAAGATTCTACCAAGTTCCACGATCTTTGCAAAAAGAAACAGGCCCACACGTCACATTATATTTCAACTAAGTTACTACCGGGCGGGGACGAGGCTATTGTTCTTTTATTGTGTTTCATTTCCTTATTACGTGTGCGATACCACTAAATATAAATTTGGTAGCAATATTTTAATGAGTGGTGCGTCGCAAGCTCAGCAAACTTTTGGAAAGGCGTCGCAAACAAAAAAAGTTTGAGAACCACTGCACTAGGCCAACGCATAGTATTCGGCCAACTTTACTAATGTTAAAAACCTAACATTCCCCCTAAAGAACAACCGGTTTGTTTTAAATAAAAGTCAAATGAGTTGCCATTTTATTTCCTCGGGAAAATAATTTCTAAATTTCTGGTAATATTTCGTTTTAGGCAATTTCATTCAACTATATTTACTAACATTATTGTATATATATATTAATAGTTATTAATAGTATCCGAACCATGTTTCCCTTATAATACGTCAAGGGTAACTTAAATATGTCCATGCTTTTGCGATATTTAAAAAAATCGGTACCAATTTAGATCAACGGAATACCTCACCTTGGGTAAAACAGTGTTTCCAGGTAGGAATTTTAACACTTTTTGTTAGGAATTGCCACTTTATAATTTTAAATTTTTCTGTAACACTTATACATTAGCGACTTATTGGTGACAATAAAACTCAAAAACTGGTAAAAGAAGATGCATTTAAAATTGTTGGTAACCACTGTCGTAAAGGGTTATCTAAGGCTAAACGTAGATTCGGGAAATTGAAAAGTTAAAGATTAGCGATCAATACGTTCGACGAAAAGTTTGTTTTAATGACGTCAGTTTGGTTTGCAGCGAGAGCAAATCGCTTCGTCTTTTCGCTATACGAGGTTACTTTCGGTCGCGTAGTGAATTCTTTACGCGGGTTACCCCAGGTCAGTTAAGTGGCGTGAGCATCGAACGAAATGTACGAACGTTATTAACTCTGTACCAGGCTGCTCTGCTTCATTCTATATTTTACCCAGCCAGCTTGTACAGTATTGTACCATGCCTCCAGTTACCACCAACGCTATTATAAGAGTACATGATGCCCAGCCTAGGTTGGAAAAGAAGAAAGTTAAACCCAGGATCCCAAATGCGAGTCCAAGGTTGAGGAAATCGCCTAGGAACCAACGGAAAATAGAACCAGTGGCGACAAAAGAGGAAACGACTAAAACAAGTAAGTTTTTTTGAATGTGGTTATTCTGCGACGAGTGTGGAACAATCTTAATTGACTGAGTTAATTTTAAATCACCAAATTTCATTTATGTACCAGCCATGGCGCTATGGGCTACTTAACGCAGTATCACCAAGTCAAACTGTATCTCATAAATAAAACTGTATCTTTTTCCCATATTGTTTCAATGTTTAAATCTGTTTGACACATTGTGATTTTTAGGCTTGAACATAAATCTTAATTATTTGACGTGAAATCAATAAACACGATTGCATATCAATATCAACGGGATTTTTTAAATAAATACCTAAAATCAAATTAGTTGGTATCTTACTCGATTCTGATATAGGCCGTATAGATTGGGTGCCTCTAAATACTACAGGACCGCTTGGATCACTTAGATTGCTATGGAAAGTAATTCTAACCCTGTCCCAAACACTTATCTTAACCGCAGAGCTAACTTTAACCCCAACCCTAACATTAATATAATGGCTTTTGTAATTACGAAGTATAGTAAGCGATATCAGCGCTCCATGCGCTCCAAGCGGTCCTGTAGTATTTAGTTAAAGGTACCGATATAGATTTAGGACCCGTATAGATTACTCAGCTCACTCCTACCAACATAAAAATAATAAAACTATGAGATTATTTTGAGTAAAATATCTCGATTTTGTTTCAGGCACCAATCGCATAACTTACAACCGTGATCTTCTGATGACGTTTCGGGATTCCCCACAGTCGAAAAAGAGCCCAGACTTGCCTTCAATACCTGGGGTGACGGCCCCACGCGAACCAAGGGAAATACCCCAAAGCTTAATAATGAAGCTGCAAAAGAAAGGTATTTGCTGCTTCAGTAATGTTAATTGAATTCCTAAAACACAGTCAACTAAATTTATTTTTTTTAACCAGGGGTTAAAATCGATGAAATCGTTAAACCGATTATGACGTCAGAAAAATCCACTCCCCCAATGCAACTGAAGACAAATACGTCACAAAAAACTTCGGAACAAACGTCACAAATGACCCACTTAAAGATAAGAATGGACGTTATGACATCACAACCTACTTTAAAGGGTTGTTCCACCGACGTCACAAAGCCCAATTGTGACGCATTTAACTCCTGCATTCTTCACGTGATATAAAACACCAGCGCGATGACGTTGTTAGTGACGTCACTAAAATAAAACACGTCCAACACAATTGGTATTTTCACACCAAGCGTTTCAATGCAATGATGATATTTATATATTTCCTTCCCTATTTCTTTTAAAGCATCATCCTTCTTTACTGTTAAGTATTTAATCCATTAGCTTATTACTAAGTTAATTAACTTATGTCTGATGTGTTGTATTATTGCCACATGACCTTCTGTTCAATGTTTTGCCATTCGTTACAATATTTATTCGGCCTTCCCCGTGACTTGGTTTAACCCTTTTTCTAGGTCGTTTCTTTCATCGTAGCGCGAGTGGCGTGAGTGTGACGTCACAAACGCCAGCCATTCTCGTACGCGACGCGATTGTTTTGCATTGTTATACAATAAACCTTCTTTGTTATAATAACGTGGTTTCCTATTGGGAGAGCGTTGATACCAAGGACCTGGTTAATTATTACCTCATAATCACTACGCAGTCACGGTGTACGCGTGTTTATAAACCATAAATATAACGTATATAATAACAAATAAAATCAGTAAAAAACTACAATAAGAAATGTCAAATGGAAATTGTATATAAAGATAAAAATAAAAGATTTACTAAAATATGTAAGACGTTTTATAACTGCCTTTATTTTGAAATTTTTAAACGTTAAAAAATCCGAAGTGTCGTGATTGAAGCACCACCGTAACTGCAGCGTTTAAAATATGTATTGAACCGGCACATGGCGCTGTTAGCATTATACAGCACCCGCGGTGGTTGCGGCCATGTCCAGCAGTAATTGTTCCTCGGCATCACGCCACTGTGGCCGCAGAAATACCTGCAACGACGCACCAGTTTAATATAGGATTAAAGGACAACTGGTGGTAACTGATGATGCGGATTTCTTTTGATCCACGTGGGCGGGACAAAAAAGGGGAATAAAACACGGTTTACTTTGCGCTCAAAGACGGGTGATCGGATAAATTGCAGTGTAATAAATACAATAGGGCTATTGGTATAGTCTTTGTTCGATTTATTAAACCACTGGGTTTTACAAACGTCTGCTAACAGTTCTTTTAAAGAATATGGCCGGCTTGTTATAGCGGCTATATAGTTTCCCATTGCATACGCCCTTGGGTTTGTTTTAAATCGACCTTAAAGAATACACAACCTTGCTGTAATAACCTAGCTCCCTTTTCTATAACTGTAAGGGAATTATTCAAAATTGCCAAAAGTTAAACATTAATATCCCTGATTACCTCGACGTATATAATTGTTATTATGATGGCGAAGAACACCCCAGTAATGGCAATGTATAGGTTCAGCGGCCGTCCCATGAACCGGGACGAAACACGATTCTGCAATCTTTCGAGTGACCTTCGTCCACGTTCCTGAAATTTACCTGCGAATACGACAAGTGTGGGTATATATATATATATATATATATATACAGAAATAGAAGATATTTGGATAAGCGACACGATATTGCTTTGTAGAAACGAAAACGATACGGTGTATGTGATACAATATCAATCTTATGCTTATTTCCATAGGGATGGGAGAACAAGGTCAATTATAATAAGGGTTATATTTACATTATTATTTGCCCACCATTAAAATTACTTATGTAATTGTAGATGATGGATACACTGCTATAGTTGTTTTACATCCTTTTTACTCACTGGAATCAATTTAGAGAGGTGCCTACAAGGGCAGAACCGACTAGTTATTGGCTGGTTACAACCCTTAACCATTCTGGATGCAAATAAATGGGGATTTGTAAAGTATTTAACCAAAATGCAGTCCATAAAAGTGTATAAAGTAGTTACTGGAGCAAGTATAATTGTCCCAAAAAAGGTAGAAAATATAAACAACTTAAATAAAACTCCACGGTTGATTAAATATGTGTTTACATGTATACGGAATCTCTGTTGCATTACTCACCCCACGCGCCCTCCTGCATACGCCTAGTCAGGGGTATGGCACTGTAGAACGAATGCCGTTTGCTGCTGCTCCTACGAGATTTCTTCGCTTGGTCTTCCAAATCCCCGGTTTCGCTCGTTGCCGCTACATCTTCTACTTTAGCAGCCATTTTTGTTGTTTAATTTCGTGATCAAGAACGGCTGTATTGGACGAAGTCAACGACAGATCCTAAGGTTCTTTTATAGCTCTACCACAAACCTACCAGTAATGCTACAATAAACAACAGATCATAGAATGGTGCGAAAGTCACCAACATACAAAGTATCGCAATTAAAATAGAATAAGTACGACATTACATATTCAGTTTGGTACTGCTAGTTTTTTTGAAACTGAAAATAAAAAGTTTGCCTTAAAGAAAACTTATATTTATTTTGAATAAACCAGTTGTCTGTTGTTAATTATGACAGGTAAATTATATCTATTGCGTCACTTTTGACCAATCAAGTTTTAGAGTCTGGTTATACCGAAGATTTTTTATTCTGCGCTGTGGAAAACAGGGTACAGACAATAATATACAATATACATATAAATACAGAAAATACCAAAGTTTAAATACAGGCCTTTAACGACACTGTTATATATAACTTTTTTCGGTGTAGGATAATACTGTGTGATTTTCTATGGATGAAGTAACTATAAACGGGATTCAATCTATTTAACGTTATTACGTATGTTAATCGCATAATATGGTAACGTTTTGTGAATGTTTTGGTTTGTATTATTATCAACGTCATTATCTGGGACATGGACATAAGTCTGTTTCTGGTAACGAGTAATTATTATTCACTCCGACGTGTAAAAGGCCGTGGGCGAAATAAGGAGACTTTGGTTGTGTTGCTACTCTAGAAAGTCCAAGTTTCTTGATCGTAAAACAGTCGTTAAATTATTATTGTTTAACGAGTTGTGAACTACGACTACTAGACGGAAGTTGTTGTATTATGCCGTAGTTGTCGACAAGATTGGTCCGTTTGTATAAACATTTCGCTGAAGTATAAAATAATGAAAGATTGACTATGGTGGCCAGAGAAAACTTACGGACAGTACATTTAGTTTTATAAATACTGACCAACCTAGTATTCCAGGTATAGGAAACACATAGGAAGCCCAAAATTATGAAAATTAAAAGCAAGTCCACAAAATCCATACTTCCTAAACAGAAAACCAAAAAGGATAAATTGAAAATCAAGAAAAAGGAACGAAAATCAAGAAAATCGAAACGGAAGCCTGACAAGACACCAAGAAGCAGAAGTAACTCTAGGGACCAGTCTAAAGAAAAAAACGAACAACCAAAGAAAAAGAAAACCAAAAAGAAGGTATGAAACATATAGGCCTATCCGGCGGATAACCTTATCGGGCTACCTATCGAAAGCATGGGGGGTTAAACAACCTAATAAATATTCGATTGTGCCTTGTGCAGGGCACTTAGCGGACGTTGCCTTGACCCAGTGGATAAATGGGTAAGATATTAACTATATCAGTTTCTGCTATAGTTAATAGTCCCGACAACTTGACTTTTCCCATTTTATTTACTTACTTCGCTACAAAATCATGGTCGCATCTTAACGACTATAGTTTTTTCCGGAGATATATAAACAAGAGTTTATATATCTTCGGTTTTCTCTTGTTTATATATCTCCGGTTTTTCTACCTTGTTTCATTAAAAATGTACAAGTCATTTAATAAAAATTACAGTATAAATGTTAAAAATATCTGTAATTTTAGCATAGATGTCTATGTTTGTTATATTTCGCGGTATCGGCTGTAACTACAGACGCTAAGTTTAAAAGATTTCGAAATTTGTACAGATTAAAGATAAAAATAAGAAGAAACCCGATCCTACTAAACAGCAAGCAGTCGATGATGCATCGGATACGCCGAAAAGACAAAATAGCGTCAGTTCTAAAGATTCAGCTTTGCCACCACGACCTTGGTATAAGAAGAAACGAAGCAAGAAAGATCCAATCGTTTATGCGTGTTGTGGCTTTTGTAGTTTAGGCGCAGGAAGCCTGCTTACTGGATTAATTTATCTAGTGAGTTTTCTGTTTTTATTTACCACTTATAAGCCTGTTTATGTGTTCGGCTTAAATATACAAATGTGTATCAGATAACGTCGCGAATTAAATGCACTAAAACAAGTAGTTTACCTGACCGACCAACGGTTTCTCTGTCGTCTATGATGTGAATGGGCATTCAAACCATCTATTTTGTTTACATTGACTGAATATGCATTGCCCTTTTACATTGTTTTCGCAAAATGAGAGTGTCGCACAAGTATATGAAATAGGATAAACAAACTAAATGTAAATAACCTTCAAGTATTTCATCGGTAGTTACTGCTTACATGTGTCATATTACCCTTTCGTACCATCAAGTTACTGAAGCTGACAGTTTTGTAATTATTTTAGTATTATGTACGGAATCTTGGTGGGTCGTGAAAAGTTAAAGAAAGCTCTGATTAACTATACTGGCTATTTCCAATACAAATTTTTCGTTTATTTCACCGTGTCCGCGTGAGCGTAAAATATTTGCCTGGGATACATAATTCCAGAGGTGTGTTCCTTTACAACGATAGCGTAACCTAGAAACCAACAACCACTATATATAAAGTTAATTGGGTCGCCATAAATTGTGGTAAATAATAGTGGGTCCCAACTCTAAAAAGTTTGAGAACCACTGATGTAGAGTGTTATTGTGTTATTTCAACACATTATTCCACTGGTTTCAGACAATGTCCCAGTTCTTGTCCAAATATCTCATCAACTAGTGGATGGCTGATTTCGATCCAATAACCTTTTTAATGGTAATGTAACTCGAACCAACAGGGGCTTTGTATTGGTTATACTGTGTTCCGTGTGGGAGATTTTCGTGAACATGTTGGAAAGAAGATGGTGATATGGTCGAGTGCCACTGGGATCTTTATGAATATATGGAGGGTCATGCTGATAGTTGGCATGGGAACTGCTGCACTGAATATGCTCGGTGCATTGGTGCTACTCGTTGCATCGTGCATCTGGGGACAAAAGGTCAGAAACCAATGATTTTGAAAAAGACATGTCAATGTTATAGCTTTGTTGTTGTTTTGCCAAGAGTGCCGAAGTTTATCATTTGGTGAAATAATTATTTTGTTGGCTTTAATATTTGATTTTCTTCTTATAATATACTTGAACATTATTAAGTCATTTTAAACAGAATTTTAGTTAACAATGGGGGTGCTAAGAGCCAGTAGCCAGGAATGCTATTTGGAACCATTATGTCTAATTTACTTTACATAGACCTCTTTTTTACATTAGCGGTACTAGGGATGTAGTTTGATAGGCCATGCTTCATTTCTGTGAGTGGGAAAATGACATGCGCATTTTCACATGAGGCAAACGCCATATTATTTCGTACCGAGCATCTTCCTACCAGAGCTATTCAGTGTGCTTTGTATTTCTTAGAAACTACTATTTCAGTTCAACCTATTAATTTAATGTGTTCATGTGACTTCTGCTAAGCGTCTTGCCCAAGGACACACTGACCACCCAGTTGCAGGTTTTTATTCCATAACCTTTTTGCTGAAAATCGAACCTTGGTTGCACTGTTGCACCTGTGGATAGTATTAAATGGTCGAATTTGTCCAACAGGAACACTACATACGCATGAGGAACGCTGCTATTATTTGGGTCAGCACCACTACAGTGGCGTTAGTGTACAATTTGGGTGAAGCCGTTTACGTCAGCGTGATTCCATATAAAGTCCCCATCCCACCAATAGAGGGCGACGAGTACAATCTATTAAGCAGGGGGAATCACCACCATTATTCAAAGATTAAGAAGAACATGGCCACTGTATGGGGATTAACAGGAACTCACCTTTTCTTCTATGTAAGTTGGTGGGGTCGGTTACTGATGTTTTTGTGAGCCAACAACAACTTTTATAACATGAGTAACTCTCCTGAATTTATAGACATCAAAATTAAATCATTTTTTTCAAAGAAAAAAAAAGTCGATAAAACAAATGTGTAAAATCACTGACAACAGTTAATACAAATTTGGGTCACATTAATTATACAGATTTCAGCTGCATTGGTGGTTGACAGTTGATAATGACTTTTGGGTATCGATTGTGCGATAACAATGTTTCGTGTTGGAACAGATGCTTAAACACTTGCACAAACACTTAGAGGGCATTCAATGCCTTGATGTTAAAAATTTGTTCAAAAATTAATTAAACATAAAATATATCTCACATATTGCAATAGCTCCAGCAACCAACTGTGAGCAAAATGCAACAACATAGTCAGCACAAGTAAAAAATTAAGTGTTCTTTTTTATACTTTGTAAAACATGAATATTGTAATACAAAACTTCCAAATTGATTTACCCCTCTGTTTAAACCACGCAGATATATTTAATAATCGTAGTGATCTCCTACTACTTCTCCTCAAATACAAAGGGACAAATTGATTTACCCCTCTGTTTAAACCACCCAGATATATTTGATAATCATGGTCATCTACTTGCGTCTCCTAAAATACAAAGAGAGCAAATTGATTTACCCCTTTGTCTACACCACGCAGATATTTTTAGTCATCTCCTAATCTCGTCTCTTCAAATACAAAGAAAGCAAATTGATTTACCCCTTTTTTAACACCACCCAGATATACCTAATAATCGTGGTGATCTCGTACTTGCGTCTCCTCAAATACAAAGGAGCCCCGAAAGTTGGGAAAGACATGGCGGGCAGTGACAGTGAAGAAGAGGTAGTGGGCGTGCTTCAACGATCAAAAAACAGCTCGTTCAGCCAACAAAGTAATTTTGATTTCACTTTTTAGTTTGTATTGGGATCCTGTTGGTGCATGTAGCTTGTGTTTTGATGTGGTTACTTGAGCACCTTGCACTATTTAACAGTTGTGTGGCTAAAGGTTGAGCATGACCGATTGAAACGCAGAATTTTATATAAAAACGGATATATTTCAATGTTGGTATAAACTTTAGCCCGGTAAAAAAGATTTCCCTTAAATATATGATCAGTGGTAATGTTAGTAGGTTAAATGACAAACCAGAAAGACCGCAATCAAGTTACATATATCACTGGGTCCTGTATTTTAGTTTCACCCATCCGCTTTATGCTACCTTATGATTTAGCCATCTTTTGGATAGACACAGTTGCATCTGGTACTATAGGCATTTAATTTATATTTTTTGACAAATTTGTACTTCTTTCGACCACAATATATTGAGTGTTAGTTAAGTGTTTTTTGAATACAGTCTATATAAAGATACAGTAATCAATATGTATATTTAAAAGCTTAAACTATATTACATTGTGACATCACAAATCCGTAGGTATGAGGTCACGAACGTCAGATCGACAAAGTGAACAATCGTTTGCATCCAGGTAACAATGTGCATTATGTTTTATTTGCTTGTTTAGCTGTTGATTCTATCAATGTTTAATTTACCTCATCTTTTCGTGTTCATTTATATATATGCCAAAGGTCAAGCGCAAAGAGTATGGCTTGCAAAGAGTATGTACCTATGACTTGTACCGACTTTTTTATTCCAATAGGATAAAGAGGGTTATTTTTAAAATTTTGCATACTTTAGTTTTCTTACGTCTATACTCTATTGTCATACCTTTAACCGACTGTGGATATGTGGTGTTTTGTTAATGCTCAAGGTGGCGAATAGGACTAAATGTTATGATCATATTGTGCATTGTACAAATATAAGCCCAGTGATTCCTAAGGTAAACAGTGATGGTAATAAGGCTGGCCCTGCCACTGACCTACATGTTGTAGTGGTCAACACACGTTGGGTAAAACGTCCTTTATTATAAGTGTGTCGAAATGGAAAGAGACCGACAATAGAGATGCATCTGGCTTATATAGTCGGCATAACATAGAGATTTTACACATTACTACACATGTAGAGCTAGGTTTTTATTCTGAAAAGACAGCAGTCAGTTATATAAGTGGGTCAAGTGTCCGATATCAAAAATTATTATGTCAGGTAGTCATGACCGTTCAACACCTTATACTATAGCAACAGGAGTAACCCTATGCTTGATCAAGCTGACGAGTTGGCTCGTGACGCATCCAGCACTGCCTTCATCGGTCCAGAACCATCCCTCTGTATTCCTGTCTGCTCTGTCAGAACAGAATTGGAGGCGTGGATGAGCCGAAAACATGCTGAAGAATGGAGACAACACTGTGGCTGTCGTCAGACGAAGGAGTATCTTGGACAAGGCCTATCCCTGTCCAGGGAACTTCTCCGGCTTCGGCGAAGACAGTTACGATCTGTTCTTCAGATTATCACTGGTCATGCTAATTTGGCAAAGCACCAATCCATCCTCATGCGCACGGCATGTGCAACCTGTCCCTTCTGCCAAGAAGAAGACGAGACTCCTTTACACTATGTTGGCCATTGTCCAGCATTTGCTGTAACCAGATGGAGGAATTTTTGGAGTTTTTAAATCTGATGATCTCGCATCTATTCCGGTCAAGCATTTAGTCAGTTTCCTTCAGGACACTGGCAGACTTGACCGTTATATCCCGGATCCATGCTAGCCCTGGGCGCTGGAGTAATGGGCCTTCTATGGCCTAAATTCCTGGTCCCGGTAGCTACTGTGGACCCACCCATATTAATGTAATGTAACCCTATGCTTCCTACAGCAATGATCTATCTCGCTCCTCGTATACCAATCCTGCCTTTCTACCCAACAACACTTATATGAATTGGCCGAAAAAAGATGACGATACAAAAAGTGACATCACAAATTTGCCGACTCGCGCAACGCCAATCGATTCACGCTCGGCGACATCGAGTGTCTATGATTTGCCACCTGAAGATATTTATGACGGTAGGATTATTGTATTCAAATTGTAAGAGTTATCTCTGTGATATCTATTTATTAACCATTAAATTAAGTCATATCATTTCCAGACACAGGGTGTATGTATTTTGGTGTATGAATAGTTTATCCCTAATTGGGCAATGCAGGTTCGAAACTGGTCGCTAGCAAGTCGGTTGTGTCCTTGGGCAATGCACTTTACGGACATTGCCTGAACCCAGCGGATTAATGAGTTCTACCAAACTGAAGGAACGTGTCTATTATACACAACCCACTGCAATAGCTCCAGTAACCCGACGATGGGTGTGAGGTGATCTGACGATTGCCCGTGTGTTAACCCCCTTGATTTTCCCATTCACGGGAATAAACATGAATATCCTATCCTATCTTAGATCCTATTTAGTTGTGTCCAAGGAAACAACTATGTAGAAAGTGTCCAGGGGGATCAATCGAACCTAAAACTTATTTGGTAATGAACTTTACTACCTAAAGCTGCCCTACAAGAATTTACTATATGTTTTCTCTCCCATAAACCACCACCAATATCCATTAACAATTTGACATCCTTACCAACCACCTTCTACCAGAAACAGCAGAAAGTCCATCAACAAAGCAAGAAGATGACAGCAAACTTAAGGAGAAGGCAACTAAGGTGGGTGTTGCTGGTTAGTTGTGGATTGATTGATTTATAACTTCTGTGACAGAAGGAAAAATTCTTGGGTTTAGCGGCCACGTCTAATTTTACTGAATTTTAATAATTTATTGCTTGTTTTTAGACGTGTTCTAACGACTGTCGTTTTGCCCATTTTTCTCGTTTCCCAAGTTTTTTTCAATAGTCTGGATTTATGTTTTCATCGTGGAAACAAAAAATAAACTAAACTAAAACTAAATCCGCATTTAAGCAATGTTATCGTCACAAGGGAAATTATTAAAGTATATATCCATAGTTTTCTTTGAATATTGCTTTTGATCTTTAAATCCTATTCTTTAGCATTGCAATTATCTATCCCTCTGTTTTTTTGTCAAATTTGTTAGAGCCCCTTAGTTACATCCAAGAACACAGGTGACTAGCAAGTTGCTGGCTTCGATCTTTAAACCTTCCTAATGACATTCCAATTCAACTCAGTATCATATTATCATCGATCATAGCAAGTTTGTAGTCCGGCCAGTTAGTCTGGCGGTTTAGTGCGTCGCCTTTCAATCGAATGGTTGCAGGTGCGAAACTGGTCGCTAGCTAGTCGACTGTGTCCTTGGTTAGCGCATTTAACAGACATTGCCTGAACCCAGCAGATTAATGGGTTCTGCCAAATTAAAGAAACATGTCTATTATATACAACACACTGCAATGGCTATGGTAACCTGATAACTTCCCAGTTTGAAGCTGACTTATCACAGCGCGCCGAGGCAGCTTTAAAACTTTCTGATTCGGTTTTAAATGCGATGGGCAAGATGGAAAACAAGCCAAGTAAGTGGAAGTTGTGCATTGTAGTGGGCGTGGATGAAATACTATTGTTTTTGGGTGGTGGAAAATTTGAGCCAACTGTGATGGCAAAATGTAAACAGCATTACTACACTGACAATCGTCAGATTACCATTTGTCTTCTGTTCAGTTACTGAAGCTATTGCAGTGTATTGTGCATGATCGAAATGTTCCTTTAGTGTTAGTACAATGCATCATTTTATTAACCCATAGTGTTAAGACCCTTCAAATGCCTTGTCTGATGTCACAATTGTCAAGGTCTAGTCACCGTCTGGTTTTATCCCCAGCATTTTACTTGCCTATGTTGTGACCTATTATATGTTTAATATGTACTCAATGTAAGCTTTATTTAACTACGAATCTAGATAATAATGCACACGTTAATTCACACAAGCAAACTGTACACAATGCTACAATGAACGTTACAATGTACTACTTAGAGGAGTTGCAAACAGATGTGAAGTAGGCCTAATCAATGTGGAGCGAAGCGCGGGAAACAATCAAGCTTAGAACAAGAGTAGATCGCGTTTATCACACTGTTTATTTTATTATGTGTTTTTTTACAATATGTGAGAAGAAATTACTTTTTTTCATGTATTTCCTCCAATGCATTAAGTAGGGTTTTTGTGATAAAACATTTCACAAATAGGCACTGTGACATCATCAACAACCGCTTCAGTGACATCATCAATCAATCCTCCAATCCTGAAGAAGCCGACATTACAACGCCGTAACTCATTTGACTCCCAACCGTTAAAACCCATGTCAAGAAAGCCCATGCAACCCTTGAAACCTGCCCCCAAAAAAGAGGAGCCACCCAAACCTACAATCCAACCGGAAGTTGTCTCAAAGTTTTTTAACAGGTATAGACTATCTGGTTTAATGGGATTAAGAGTGTTTAAATCCAGGGTTATTAATTTCTTTTACCCATTCTGTTTTATTTAAAGCTTTAATGTTTGAATTTTAATGTAACAATCTTTTTAATTTGCAGTTTTAATGAGTAATAATTAGGTTAGCGGCCTAATCTGACTATACTTCTATGTTAGTAATTTACCTATAGAATCGACACGCTTGGGCAACTGTCATTTTTTCTTGTTTTTAACTATAAAAAAATAATTATTATGATTTTGCATCTGAGAAATGTAAAATAAACTAAAGTAAGGAAAGGGTAAAGTAATGGAAAGAGGGAAGTAGAAAAAGAAGGAAATTGATAACTTAAATGAAGATTAAGGAGTTAGTTTTAGATTATAAATCATTAGCTTGATGGTTTATGGCACAGGTCTATTCTCCAAACCTTATTTTTATTTTACGCTATATTTATTAAATTATATCTTTTTTTTTTCTTCTTTAATGACGTGTTTTAACGACCGTTTGTTTTGCCGCCTTTTCCCGTTCCTGTGTCGTGATTATATTAGTTTGCCAATTTTTAAAAACTGGGGCAAAAAATGAACAAACTAAAAAATTTTTTTTTTTCGTTTTTTCTTAGACTTGATTCGGGGAACCACCACCTTAACCCTGGGAACCCCATGGAAGAAATGTTTCGGATTTTTGGAAGCAGCTTGTGCGAACAACATCCAGAGAATTGTGAACGGTCGGTGGAGATTTCGTAAATTGTTTCTTAGCTGGCGTCTGGCGACTGGGCTTATTCCAGTGTTCTACTCAATAAATTGCTTTTTTACCCTTTTTATACTTGTTTCAAGCAATTACTGTAGACTGCATTTCCTAAAAATACAATCTACTAGTTTATGGTTGGTTTTGGTTTGTTTTGTTAATTTTATTACCAGTCATATAAACGAAGGACAGGATATTTATGTTTAATCCTTGCGAGTAGAAATAGCAAGGACCTCATTTTTATGTTAGCTATAATAGCCTGACTGTGTGTTTTAATCAGGCGTTATCCATATTAGAAAACCATCTGGTTTTGCACTCTTGAATTTAGGATGTTCATATTTTATCTACGTGAATAGAAAATACACGGGGCATTATCGCACAGACAATCCTCAGATTACCTCACACTCACCGTTGGTCTACCGAAGCTATGTATAGGTCAGGTCAAATACGTTTAGCTATTGGCTGGTTACGATATCGCAACCGTTTGGCCTCCAGCAAAACGGGGCAAAAATGAATAAACTAAACTAAACGGCCGAACAAACGTGCAGATCGAATCCTCATATTTTGATATATTTTTAAATCAAACCATCATCCCAGCTACTTGAAATCGTACAAGGACATTCACTCACGTGGCAGCCACCTCACCTCCTTGCAAGATCCGTTTGAATTGGAGCCAGTAAGGAGCTTGCCTATGATGCCTCAACCCCAACAATTTCCACTGCTTGGTGAGTTTGTTTCTGTGGCCAAATCAATACTGACGATAGGATAGGATAGGATATTAATGTTTATCCCCGTGAATGGGAAAACCAAGGGGGTTAGCACACAAGCAATCGTCAGATCACCTCGCGCCCATTGTCGGGTTACCGGAGCTATTGCAGTGTGTTGTATATGATAGACACGTTCCTTCAATTTGGTAGAACCCATTAATCCGCTGGGTTCAGGCAATGTCCGTAAAGTACCTTGCCCAAGGACACAACCAACTAGCTAGCGACCTGTTTCGCACCTGAAACCTTTCGATGGAAAGGCGGATGCACGTAACAGCCAGACTAACCGGCCGGACAATCTAATAATACGTGATTTTGTTCGTTTTCTAATAATTGTGTTAGTGTAACTTTGTTGATAACTTCATGTGCGTGTTTCCATTTATCAGGGTAAACATTTTCGCCCTGAAATCCGACTGTTAGACAATTATCACGTTTTATACATCATGAGGTGTTTTATGATACCATTGGATGAAAATTGCCTTTTATAAGGATATTAAACTGTGGCAACTCATTTGTTGGGCTTTATGTGTGACCACAATTATATCATAATTTCTTTTCAGCCGATGATATTTACCATGATCGTTTTGGGCTGTATGGACATAATGATGGCTATCCGCGGCATCATAATGAGCCACAACGACGGTCGAACGACTTTCCACAACGTCACATTGACCTTCCACGACGTCATATGGAGCCACCACGACGTCACAATGACCTTCCACCACGTCACAATGACCTTCCACCACGTCACAATGACCTTCCCCCACGTCACAATGACCATCCACCACGTCACATTGACTATCCACGACATCCCAATGAGCCTTCACGACGTCATAATGACTTTTCACGACGACACAACGAGCAGTATTCACGGCACCAACCATCCCACTTTACAAGGCCTGAGCCAACATATGGGTTCAGACCCCATTCCCGAGTCATTGAAGACCGGCACCCCATGCCTACTCTTAATCGAGCGCCAGAGCGGCCCTTCTACCCGGACCGCATACAACCCTACCATATGCATTACCCCTATACTCCACAGGGCTCTGCATACACTTATGATGACAGCATATATTACGACAGCTCATGCAGTCTATGCGACTACGGAAGTATATACGGCGACTATGGATCCTATTATAGTGACTACTACCCCCCCAACCAGCCCCACACTCCACCGCCAAGATACACAGGCCAAACACCCAACGACACCCGTCGCCAAAGCACAACCAGCACTTTACCAACCTGGATTCCCCTGCAGGAGGAAAGCTACACCGTCTATCCACCTCTAGCCAACAATTTCAAGCGAAGCAAGAGCCTTCCTAACATCCACGGCCCGTTGAAAGGCAGAACAGAGTCGCGCTTAAGCGAAGGTCGGAACAGAACGCCGGCTTCCCCGTCATTCGTCGTGCCCTCGCCCCGGGAAGCAACGCGGGTGAGCCGATCTTCATCGTTCGCTGACGACGACAAACCCCCGGTAAACGACCGTAGAGTGGGCAACTATAGTGGTTACCACACGGGCGATCTGAGGAGTAAAACTTCCCACACAAGTGATGGATCAAAAGCTTTCAACCTGGCGAGGTCGAAGAGTTTTTCCAACCGAACTCGGTAAATTATTTGCTTGTTTTTTAATTCAATAATATTATTATAACATTATAACATTACAATGTTATTACTTCACGATATAATTACATTAAAATATGATTACTCCACAATATGATAACATTACGATATGACATCACAATAAAATTATAACATAACAATATGATTACATCATTCATCCGGCCGGTTCGTCTGGCGGTTAAGTGCGTCGCCTTTCAATCGAAAGGTTGCAGGTGCGAAACTTGTCCCTAGCTAGTCGGTTGTGTCCTTGGGCAAGGCACTTAACGGACATTGCCTGAACCCAGGGGATTAATGGGTTCTACCAAATTGAAGGAACATGCCTATCATACACAACACACTGCAATAACTCCGGTAACCCGACGGTGGGCGCGAGGTGAACTGACGATTGTCCGTGTGATAACCCCCTTGGTTTTCCCATTCATGGGGATAAATATGAATATCCTATCCTATCTATTACGATATGATGACATCACAACAACATCCAGTCGCGCATCGTTCAACATCGGAGACGAAGATTACGAGGAACTCGGTAGCGTTTACTCGACCTTCAACCTCATGAGCGCCCCTGGTGGCAGACCGCCAATGAGACCAGCTACGTCACGTGCGTCGTCACGTCGACCTTCCGGGGATTTCCCTTCAAGGTTGATTTTCCTTCATTCAATATTTCAGTGGGCTATTTACGTCTGCTAATTATGTCTTTTTTCCCGGGGCAACCATTTCCAGCATCTAGCAAGTAACCCATTACCACGCTGGGCACGAGAAAGTCTGAATAACATGTTTTAAAACACCATTTAAGTTAATCAATTCATAGGGTTAAACTAAAAACATAAATATTTTATCTTCGTTTAAATTCTGTTATTTGCATAAATTTGAATTTAAAATAAAAACGTTTTCCCATCCTAGAAGTCCAAGATTACCCCCAAGAAGTCCGGTGATTCCCCCACGTCTACCTTCATTCAGGGGTCCCGACCCCTACCCTGATAAACACATCGGCAAAGATCGGCCGAACTCGATATTACGAAGCGAGTCGTCGCTAGATGGCACCAAAGCTGTGGTACCATTTAAAAGACGACACCCAGTGGTGAGATTGCCAAGTTTAATTTTTTTCGTGGATTTTTTTTTTAATTTTTGCGTTTTG
Source organism: Ciona savignyi (assembly GCA_000149265.1). Taxonomy (NCBI): domain Eukaryota; kingdom Metazoa; phylum Chordata; class Ascidiacea; order Phlebobranchia; family Cionidae; genus Ciona; species Ciona savignyi. The sequence goes on from CH003266.1 coordinate 1,141,773, forward strand.
TTCTGTCACAACACTGTAATCATTCTGGCATTGGGTTTTGCCTGAATATAAAATATTTATAAGATTTTAGCAGCTTAGCAGCACCATTCAAATCTTACATTGAGTATAGTAACAAGGTTGTGGACGGTCATCCGATCAATACGTTTATTTTGCAAACTTTGTTTAACGTAACTTTTGCAAGATAGCTAAATATTTTATCAAAAAATCGTTTTTGTGCAGTCTTATTTTTTCCAAATAATCCAATGGATTCAAATGAATAGAAACGCTTTAATCCAATAATAAGAAAACTGCAATAACTTTGGCAAGATAACTGGGAGCGAGATAATTTAATGGTTATAACGACCGTCGTTGGCGCGTCACAACGTTGAAATAAATAATGTAGTTCTACCCTATTAACTGAGTCTTGGTTTACGAACTTTCACTGATTGTAGCGTACCGTCGTATTATAACACCGACCGTCGTTATAACCTCTTCTACAAGCCAGTTACCTTTTTCTGTCAGTTTTATTAACGTTAGTGACCGTAAATATACGAAATATCAGTAAGTTTTATTAACGTTAGTGACCGTAAAAATACAAAATATTCATCATCATTATGTCTTGCTATGATGTCGGTAACCTTAGTTTTCTCACAGAATGAATTCAAACGCTCCAAGTCTTTCCGATTTAGTGAGCACCAATCAGATAAAGAGCTCAAGACGAAACAGGTAAGATCAACGTATATTGTGATTTATAACAGCACATGCAAGTCGACTGTGAGCACGAGGTGTATTGCTTCACATCTCCTTATGCAAGTTGCAATGACTTCAAACCATTGGTGTTTATGGGTTGTTCAAATTGAAGTATGTCTGCGTACCCACACACAGACATATCTTTAACAACATGACAATGAGCATGAGTTGTGTTACTGTCCACTTGCTAAGTAACTTTACAGTGCTCCTAACCAGTGGTATCTAATGTGTCTTTCAAGTTGAAAGGCTGGTTATCCACACGCTGTAGTGGCCCTATGAAATCGACTATGGAGTATTTTGCTGTGCACACAAACAAGCCGTTTTACATTGTTCTAACCCGGTGGTATTTGACGCGACGAATATAATATAATAAACACCCGCCCGGCAGTATTTTAGTTTTAATAAAATCTTACCAATGTAGGTGAAATTCGGGAGCACCCCTAACCTACATCACATTTGACGTTAAAGCAAGATTAAGGAACTTGTTTTTCCATATTGTTACCCTTTATCAAAATTTTATGTCGGTTTTTAAAACAATTTAAAACAAATTTTCTTGGTAAAATGGTAAAATAACCGCTACTTTGGTATTTATTGTATTTTTGCTTTGTTTTGTGTGTTTATCATTGAATATCATGGGCTGTATTGTAAACTTCTTTCTTGTATTGATCTATTTCTTGAACGCTATTCGTCTTGACTCTAAAAACCTCGACGTAGGAAATATCTTATAATTACGTATGGATGGGATGGAATAGGATATTCATGTTTATCCCCGTGAGTGGAAACCAAGGGGGTGAACACACGAGCAATCGTCAGATCACCTCGCGCCCATCGTCTGGTTACCGGAGCTATTGCAGTTTGTTGTGTATGATAGACACGTTTTCTCGATTTGGTAGAACCCATTATTTCGCTGGGTTCAGGCAATGTCCGTTAAGTGCCTTGCCCAAGGACAAAAGGAATATCTTAAAATTACGAATGACGTCATATGACCATACTCGTCACCAATCACGTTCAAGGAGGAACGAAGCTTTTTAGTGTTATTCTCCTGTCTCAATTTCTTTATCTGATATCGTGCACTTGATTACAGAGATTATGTTGTGTGTCTTTATGAATCCTGTTTTATGGAATAAAAAATTAAATAAATTGCTTTTTTTAATTTCATACTATAATTATTTTCTATAGTTTAGTTTAGTTTAATTTTTGTTTCCACGATAAAAACATAAATCAGGACTATTAAAAAAAAAGAATTGGGAAAATGGGAAAAACGACAGTCGTTAGAACACGTCCAAAAACAAGGAATAAATTATTAAAATTCGGTAAAATTAGACGTGGCTGCTTAACCCAAATCAAAAAAGTAATTAAAAAATTATTTGTTTATAAAACAAAAATTTCACTATTACACTAAGCCTCGAAGAAATGTGTGCGGTAAAGCGACCCGTGCAATGGGGGAGTCATCTTTAGGAGAAGGAGTGGCCCGGAAAGTGTGGGCCACAGTGGAAAAAGAAAAACCCCAAAAATGAAATTCCACTAAAAAGTTTCAAGTGCAACACTTGCCAAGCCATTTAATAGTATATTAATTAAAATATGTGATATTGGTTGTAAATCTGCGTCGTCTATTTTGCTTTATTTTGATGCCTTATACGGCCGGGTGCGTAAGTAGCAAGGAATTGCCTTTGACAAGGGAAGCAGTTTCTTCATGTTTTATCAACGTGAACAACAAACGAAGGCACAACGAAGAAAGAATTCCGTGATTCAACACGGGCTATAGTTAAAGTACTCCACACCCACCGTCTGAAGCCATTGTAGTGTACCGTTAATAAGTATCTCTAGAAACGTGGAAATGTCAAAAAATTTTATTATTTTACAGTAATTTTAAGTTTTTTTATCAATAGTTTGAATTCTGCTAATAGTTATTTTATCGAGATAAAAGCAGAGCGTGCCACTGAAACCCACCGATTATGGATCATGATATATGATAGGATGTGCATGTTTATCCCGTTAACACACGGGCAAACGTCAGATCACCTCGCGCCCACCGTCGGGTTACCAGAGCTATTTCAGTGCGTTGTGTATGATTCATACGTTCCTAGTTCAGGCAATGTCTGTTAAATGCCAAGGACACAGCCAAATAGCTAGCGACCATAGTTACGAATCTGCAACTTTTTCGTTAAAAGGCGTCGCACTAACCCAGAGCGGACCGTATACAGCATATTAATCCATAGAAACAAAAGACAGCCTTTTACGGCTCTTTTCTGAGGCTGTTTTTGTATAGAAATTGGTATATGTATCTCGTGTTAACCATTTGGCTACGCGACCTTACAACGAAGGATTACATTATGTTGTTTTCTCATTTGGTTAATTTTCGAACCACCAATGAGCTCGCTGCTAAGACTCTTTTTTGTATATAATTCAGTCGATGTATCGTACCGGGCGCGTTAACTATTTGGCCACACGGTATAAAACAAGGAAAACATATCCATCTCTATCTTTAAAGTACTTAGATTTTTATGATTATAATTCTAAGTTTGGTAAATCCCTTCAGTATTTTGTTTTATAAATTTCTATGATTATAATTTCAAGTTGGGTATTCCCCTTTAGTATTTGGTTTTTATTGTTGTTCCTCGTTTAAAATTTTTCTTCTGATTTAACCCTTTGGTTGTAATCCACCAAAAAATTAAATCACAATTTAAAATGGAAGTCGACGAGGTAGTGGGCACTAAATGGACTGGGCGGTGGAACCATTTGCGTAAAATCTTGGAGAGGAGCAGTCCATTTGCACACCCTGATTTCGAACCAAGTCCAGATGTAAGTTAGGATAGGATAGGATATTAATGCTTGTCCCCGTGAGTGGGAAAACCAAGGGTATTAACACATGGGCAATCGTCAGATTAACTCGCGCCCACCCTCGGGTTAGTGGAGCTTTTTGCCTATTGCGGTGTGTTGTGTATGATATTGATGTTTCTTCAATTTGGTGGAACCCATTAATTCGATGGGTTCGGGCAATGTCTGTAAAGTGCCTTGCCTATGGACACAACCGACTAGTTAGCGCCCAGTTTCGCATCTGCAACCATTCGATTGAAAGGCAACGCACTAAACCGCCAGACTAACCGCCTGGACAGTTTCTGTTATAATGATGACAGTGGCAGCGTTTCGCATTATCTAGGTACTAAATATTTTTATTGTGTAAATAGATGTTATATTGTCATTTGTTTTATACTGTTAAATACATAATATATTTTTCCTGTTTGTTATCTAAATATAAGAAGGTTTAATATTCATGACAAAAAATAAACAACTGCTGTTAAAAAAAATATATGAACGCAACTATAATTATTGAAAAATACCTTATACTTACAGTATTCCTATACATGAGTTCTAGTTTAAGAAGTATGGCATTTGCACACACAAGAATTCTCCGTTAGCATGCACCTTTTATTTCTAAAGATACCTTGTTTTATTGTTTTGTAGCCAAATATGTTGGTTTACAAGTCCACTTTTCAAATTTCATTTCTTAATGCATCCTATCTGCCTAAAACTTTGTAAACTAGCAGAAGTTAAGTGTGTTGTTTTAATGTAATCTGATTTTATAACAAACCCTTAAAAGAATTAAAATATTGCTTCAAAATGTTCTGTTTTTTAACTGATAAATAAAATTTGCTTTTATCAGTATGCCTTCATAATAATTGTCATTGTAGCATCCATTTCGCATATTCATAAAAAATTTGCTATCGTAGGAGCACAAGGTTTATAATCTTTACAAAATATGTATTTTGTTATGGTCGATGTTTGTTTTATTTAGTTTAGATAACTATGTTTAAGTTACAACTATTAATTTTTTTTTTAATTTAAAATTTGTTTTTTAAATTTTGACTCGACACAAAAATTCTCGGATATTTTGACTAGACACAAAAATTCTAGGAAATTTTGACTTGACACATATGTTCACAGATTTTGGAGTTCATGCAAGAGTCGTGCAGGTTGTTGGTCATTGGGGCAGGAGGGTTAGGGTGTGAACTGCTAAAGGATTTGTCTTTGATGGGTTTCCGTCAAATCCATGTGATTGATATGGACACTATCGACCTTTCTAACCTTAATCGGCAATTCCTTTTCAGGTAATTTTGTTATCCTGTGACAAAATGATTTAATTAACGTTAAATGTATCACTTATTGTCCTACTAGTGCACTTACATGTATTTACATATTACAACTTTAAGGATAAATCTTAAGGCATTTTTAAAATAATTTTTTTAGTTTGGTAGATGTGTATGACATTATCTATATTAATATGATTTTTATATTGGACATGCTTTAAAGAATGTCAGTTTGCAGTCTTTTTCTGTTTGCTTTAACAGAAGTATTCACATTACCGATATAATAAAACAAACAAATAAACTTTTCATATTTTTAGTAAAAAACAAAATGCCCGTTTAATTCTCTTTATTTTGAGACATCCAGAAAATTGAATTATTTCATTTTCAATTATCTATATAAGTTTTTGGTTTAATTATCATACAATTATATGCATTGTACCACGAAGTTTATGGGCTACTCTTACTCTTAGTTCCACTGCAATTAGGTAGCCTATGACTGAAGTTTCCCAAGGGGTATTTCCTTTACTGTATGTGCATTACTTATCAATCATATTTACTTCTTATTTATAAACTCTATTTGCAACAGACACTCAGACATTGGAAAAGCCAAAGCGGAAGTTGCTGCAAGTTTCATTAATAAGAGAGTTAGAGGAACAAAGTGTATCCCGTATCCTTTCTGCTCGGATTATTCATTTTTATTGATCTTTTCAGCATGACAAATAATTATCGGGCTACAAGTTTTTTTTATTGTGCAATCGTAAACCTTTCCTTTATTGTCGAACTGGTTAGTCTGGTGGTTTAGTGTCACGCATTTCAACCGAAAGGTTAAAGATTAAAAACTGGTTGCTAGCTAGCCGGTTGTGTCCTTGGGCAAGGCACTTAACTCATATACAACACACTGCAATAGCTCCGGTAACCTGACGGTGGGCACGAGGTGATCTGACGTTAACCACCTTGGTTTTCCCATTTACAGAGATAAACATGAATACATCCTATCCTATAGTAAACCATATGTGACAAACATCGATTAAATATCTGCAGACAAGCAATTTTCACAACTAACGTTGGCGCTTCAATAATTATTATTCTTAACATTTTGCCTTAGTCATTTTTGCAAAATACAAGACTATGACTCATCATTCTACAAACGTAAGTCATGGTCATTACAGTGTGATACGAAATTATTTAGGATTATTCTGTAATTACTTACCAATTAATCTACCAAAAAATCGTTCAAAATATATTAGAGTTATTTAAAACCACAATTAAATGCATGTTGAAGCTACTTTTCGCAGTATGCAGTTAATTACAAAAAAAAAAATTTTTGGAGCATTATGAGTAAAATTATAAGGTATTCCCAGCTAAGCGCAATAAGTCAAAATATTAACTCCCATGTTGGGGCGTTTTGTAATTAAAAATATAATAAAGTAACAACATTCCCAAATGCCTTAATACGTTATTTGTATGCATATCTGAACCGAAAATGCTACCAAGATCTTTTTAAAGTAATTTGGTAATATTAATTAAATAATTTGCAAATTCTCCCACAATTATGGTTTTTAATATTAGGTTTATGGCTATATCTGTTTATATACTGTCATGTCAACCTAATTAAATAACTTCTTAAAATCATGTTTTTTTGTATTTGTTAGGTTAATTTACCTCTTAAATGCAATTCCTACTTCAGTTAAGCCCACACCCGCTTAGTACCTCAACGAGGGTGTATGTGGTGGTTGATGTATTTCAAATCATTTCGATTCTAATTGTCCCATCATTCCACTATATGTAGTGGTTAATGTTGTATGTTGTGGTTGATGTTCTTCAAATCATTTTGATTCTAATTGTCACATCATTCCAGAATTCCACATAATCGTGTGCGGTTTGGACTCCATAGTTGCGAGAAGATGGATGAATGGAATGCTGGTGGGTGGGGTTTCATTTTTTAACCAGTGTATAGAGCATTCTATCCTATTCCGGCCGGTGAGTCTGGCGGTTAAGTGCGTCGCCTTTTAATCGAAAGTTTGCAGGTGCGAAACTGGCCGCTAGCTAATTGGGTGTGTCCTCCGGGCAGGCACTTTACGGACATTGCCTGAAC
>CH003266.1:1148962-1170546 GCA_000149265.1 Ciona savignyi
CTTTACGGACATTGCCTGAACCCAGCGGATAAATAGGTTCTACCAAATTGAAGGAACGTGTCTGTCATACACAACACACTGCAATAGCTCCGGTAACCCGACAATGAGCGCGAGGTAATCTGACGATTGCCCCTGTGTTAATCTCTTTGGATTTTACCATTCACGGGGATAAACATGAATGTCCTATATTATCATACACAACACACTGCAATAGCTCTGGTAACCCGACGGTGGACGCGAGGTAATCTGACGATTGCCCGTGTGTTTAGCCCCAAGTAATCAACCAATAACAAGAATCGCAAACAGATCAGTTTGTTGGAATATGATGACGACGGAAACCTGGACCCGAGCTCCATAATCCCTCTGGTGGACGGGGGTACGGAAGGGTTCAAAGGAAACGCTCGAGTGATTCTTCCTGGAATGACCGCTTGCATGGATTGTACACTTGACCTCTACCCCCCTCAGGTGGATACTGATAAAAATCATAACTTTATAAAACTGAAATTTTTAAATCTAATGTTCATATGGACTATGCAAACACACTAAAGAATTAAATTTAAATACCCTATCAAACACAAATATTCTATATAGAATAATCTCCATCGATTAGGATAGGATAGGATATTTATGTTTATCCCGTGAATGGAATAGCAATGGGGTTAACACACGGGCAATCGTCAGATCACCTCGCGCCCACTGCCGGGTTATCGGAGCTATTGCAGTGTGGTGTATATGACAGACACGTACCTTCAATTTGGTAGAACCCATTAATCCGCTGGATTCAGGCAATGCCCATAAAGTGCCTTGCCCAAGGACATACTAGTTTGCGACCAGTTTCGCACCTACAACCTTTCGATTGAAAGGCGACGCACTTAACCACCAGACTAACCAGCGTTGACATAATATATAATTGAAGGTTAACTTCCCAATGTGCACGATCGCCCACACTCCTCGCCAACCCGAGCACTGCATCGAATACATTAAGCTCTTTCAATGGGAGAAAGACAAGCCGTTTGGAGGTTGGGATTCTTCACACTGTGTCATAGCTTTATCCATCTATGTGGTGTATTATGGTGTCTGCTGAATTATAGATATGTCCCGTGTACACACCACATTACAAATAATACTATGAGTATAACCGATAAGTAGATGTAGTGGGTTAAAATAACATCAAATGTTAAATGTTGAATAACATCTTTTTTTGTGCAAAAAATAATCAAACCTGTCTTCAATAATGTGCAGTGTTTAGGTAAAGCGTAAAGGTGTCTTCAATAATGTGCAGTTTTGTCTTGTCTACTTTCCTTATATTTATGCTATCCCCTCTAAGCCCCCTTCCTTACCCACCACCAGATATCCCTATAGATGGGGATGATCCAGCACATATTAAGTGGATTTGCAAGGCTGCAAGCTCAAGAGCTGATCAGTACGGTATACAGGTAATGATGATATTTTTAATTTTTATTATGAACAAGCGTGTGGTTAAAGTTTAAGGATAGAAGACATATTTAACAAATCAATTTATTTTGATGTATTTTGGTTTTGGGAAAACGACTTGGTAATAAGAATTTTTTTTGTTGGGTTTATGGCTGGGGTTGATAGCCTTGCAGAGGGAGGTTTTCGGTACCTCTAAATACTACAGGGGTCGCTTGGAGAGCTTACTATACTTCGTAATTACAAAAGACTTGGGAGAAAACGTCTTTCACATACAGATTATGATATTAGTTAGTTTAGTTTAGTTTATTTTTTTGCTCCTTCGTTACAATAAAGAAGAATACAACATTTGTTACAAATTAAGGAGACAGGATGAAACGGCAAAACTACAGTAGTTAAAACACGTCAGTGACTTGACACATATTAATGTTAGGGTTGGGGTTAACATTAGTTCTGGGGTTGAGATTAGTGTTTGGGACAGGGTTAGAATTACTTTCCATAGCAATCTAAGTGATCCAAGCGATCCAATCATGGGTTCTGCATGTTCTTTTTCATCATGGGTTCTGTCGTTCTGCATGCTACTCCAGGTGGTATTTTTTTAATATCGTTGCCAATGAACGTTGGCTAGGCCAAGTGCAATTAAATGTCATATTGTAATCGCATTGCAATGGTGTCACCAAACTATGTGCACGAGGATAGGATATTCATGTTTATCAACGTGGATGGAAAAACCAAGGGGGTTAACACACGGGCCATCGTCAGATCACCTCGCGCCCATCGTCGGGTTATCGGAGCTAGTGCAGTGTGTTGTGTATGATACCATGTTCCTTTAATTTTGGTAGAACCCCTTAATCCGCTGGGTTCAGGCAATGTCCGTAAAGTGCCTTGCCCAAGGACACAACCGAATTTCTAGCGACCAGTTTTGTACCTGCAACCTTTCGATTGAAAGGCATGACACTATACCACCAGACTAACCGGTCGGACAAACGGACAAAAAAGTAAATCAATGATTACACTGACACCCCTCATTACGCCCCCTGCAATATACAAACATCAATATCATTAATATTATACCTTCCAGTTTAATATATGAATATACATTTTCACAGGGAGTGAACTATAGATTAACTCAGGGAGTAATAAAACGAATCATACCAGCCGTGGCATCTACCAATGCAGTTATAGCGGCCGTCTGCGCCAATGAAGTGTTTAAACTTGCAACCAGGTTAGTACAATTAACACCACCTGGGCGCTCATTAATTAGAATAGGATAGGTTATTCATGTTTATCCCCGTGGATGGGAAAACCAAGGGGGTTAACACACAGGCAATCGTCAGATCACCTCGCGCCAACCGTCGGGTTACCGGATCTATTGCAGTGTGTTGTATATGACAGACACGTTTCTTTAATTTGGTAGAGCCCATTAATATGCTGGGTTCAGGCAATGTCCGTAAAGAGCCATGCCCAAGGACACAACCGACTAGCTAATTTGTAGCAAGCGTAAAATCACAGGTGTGACGATACACCCTGTGTTTTCCCATCCCCGGGTATAAAGATAACCATCCTACTATATAACCCAACCAAGTTAGACTTCCATAATCCACAGTTGTTCCATCCCTCTGAACAACTACATAGTGTTCAACGATAGCAACGCTGTTTACACCTACACGTTCGAAGCGGAACGTAACGCAACCTGCGTGGCTTGCAGCAATAAGCCAAGATCGTTATCCTTTAAACCGACCACGCTGCTACGAGAGGTCATTGATTTCTTCTGCCAAGATAACTCCCTGTGAGTACGATGTGTTGGGATATGACATGGTATTCATGTTTATTCCCTTGAGTGGGAAAACCAAGGGGGTTAACACACAGGCAATCGTCAAATCAACTCGCGCCCACCGTCGGGTTACCGGAGCTATTGCAGTGTGGTGTGTATGATAGACACGTTCCTTTAATTTGGTAAAACCCATTAATCCGTTGGGTTCAGGCAATGTCCGTAAAGTGCCTTGCCCAAGGACACAACCGACTAGTTTCGCACCTGCAACCTTTCGGTTGAAAGGCGACGCACATAACCGCCAGACTACCGGGCCGCATGTGTTAACCACTGATCTATGCTTTTTACTTCAATGGTATTTGTTTGTCCGATTAGCTCATTACTACCGCGTTGTTCGTTTCACGATAGCAGCGATTTTAATCGCATTGAACATGCTGTTGCAGATCGTAACGTGATAGTTAATTTTCAATTTTATTTTCAACATAGCAAACTTATATATAAGACGCAGCAGCGACAGAGGCCTGTACGTCGAATTTAGATCAATCAAGTAATCGGATAGGATAGGATATTCATGTAATCATGTTTATCCCCGTGAATGAGAAAAACCAAGGGGGTTAACACACAAGCAATCGTCATATCTAGCGACTGCAACTTTTCGATTGAAAGGCGACGCACTTAACCGCCAGACTAACCGGCCGGACATTAAATGTTATAATTCACGTTCTGTAACTTATTCATTCTGACAACTGCCTCTGCGAAAAATGCAACTTCAGCCCATTTAAATATCGAGGTAATTGATACACAACAGGACAACTCTTATTACGAAGAAAATGTGGTTAGCTGATAAGACGCTCAGTTAACATGATTCTTAGCTACGTCACGAAGGACAATGTTTACGTAATATGCTCGACTTTTTAACTTGAGACTTTGGATATAGGAACCCACATTTTCTATTAATCCACCATCAGTATAAATGCTAATGGCCAAAACAGAAGTGTAAATGAATGTACAGTATGTGTTGTGTTATACGATACGTTCCCACGGGAAATATTCGGCGTTAAAGATTACGACGTAATTCCTTTTAAGAAAGGTTTCGTGAGCGTATTAACTCTTTCACTCCCGGCCAAATGCATTAATTCAAACATGCTGTCCCGCAGTGTTTTTTACAATTTTTAGTCATTTTCAAATTAGCACAGTTTTTCTAAAGTTTATGCTATGATTTAATATTTAGTATGGTTGAAAAGATAATTTATCCCACTTTTAAACAAGCTGCACATCTAAAATCTACCTCTAATAAAGAATATATTATGTAAACTTTAGTGAACACCACTTTTTATGCAAAGAAAATTCTGCTCGACTTTGAAAAATTTGAGGTGCACTGACAAACGAAATACTCACTTATTATTGGAATGCCCAAATGATATGAAAATTGGAATGTAGATTGTCTAATAGTTTTTGTACTCAGGAAAATTCGAACTGTATTTCTATCTTCAGTAGTTTTTTTACTATTTGTAATTGAAATTTCCCTTTTTTCTGACTATATTATGAAAACTTGAACCAAAACGCATTGAAGTTTTTAGTTTTGTAGAACTAAAATAGTAAAAAGTATAAAAAAGAACAGTGAAGGAAGTGTAAAAAGGGCATACAAAACCAAACAAACGCAAATACTATATCCAATATTCTTCAAAGCAGGGCACACCGAACTAGCTAGTCTCGCCGCCTTTTTCTTTATCGTGCGCTCAGCAGGCCCAGCTGGATTCATGCTTTGGTGAACACGAAGCATAACCGCCTGCTGCGAAAACGTCACCAACGCTCTCCTTTTTATCTCAACGGCACGAAATTCACAGAGAATGTAAAGAAAGACTTGCTTGACAAAAAGAGCTTCTCTGCAAGTTAACACGACTCCTATTGGCTGAGTTAGTCACGTGTAAATTCGTGTAAAATCGATAGAAATAAGAGGCGAAGCCTTGAAAAAGAAAGGCTATCACTCCTCGCATTTTTAATATTTCCCCACGATAATCACAGAGAATAAAATATAGGGTTTCCTTGATCGAATGAGCCATAGCTGAGGTCTCTACCATTACGCATTGCGGAGAAATCGTTTTTTAGATTTGTATCCATTTATGGACAGACGGGATACCATGTTTTCCCACCAACTCGCCATATATGGGCGAGTTGGGGAGGGAAAGAGTTAATAGCGACCGCAGTTTTTATCGCCTCGTACTGAAGTAGTCCTGCTGTATAGTCTTGGGGATAAATATCGTTGTCAACAACAGAAAGGTGCTGGATTCGATATTTACCTACACCTGTTACAAAAATTTCTCCCGAACATGTCTATGTCAAAAAACGGTTGTTTCTTCGATTCAGTGGGTCCAAACAATTAATATTAAAATGTTTTAATTACACATTGCCATATCAATCCCTGGAAGTCGAAGATACACGTGTTGTAACGACTTTTGTTCCACACGCCAGGATTAAAAGGAATATCCGATCGTAGCTTGTAGCACTGTGGAAACGCGGTATTTTGAGGGAAAAACTAAGAGGGAAAGTGGGAAGGAGAGGGAAGGAGGGAAACTGCACACTAAAATAAATATTTGGGCATTAGAGTTAGTTTAAAATGTGAGTGGAGGTTAGTTCTGGGGTTAAGATTAGTGTTTAGGGCAGGGTTAAAATAAGTTTTCATAGTTTTAGTGTGCAGTTTCCCTCCTTTCCTCTTTCCCTCCTTTTAGTGCTGCCCGTATTTTGACCTTACTGGGAAAACACCACCAACCAATAAAGCTAACAGTTCGCTCAATTACAGGCAAATGAAGAGTCCGTGCGTGACCACTAACGTTGAAGGCAGCAACCGAACACTGTACATGAAGAATATACCTTCATTGGAAGCTGCTACGAGACCGAACCTTGCTAAGTCATTGCAAGGTAGAGTCGTGTTGTTTGCGCTTGCATTGCTTTGTGCTTAGGTCGGTGGTTCTCGATTTTTTTGACCTCGTCGCGCACCCAAGACCTATTACGAACGCGAACGGGCGCACCTTGGATGGGAAGTCAAAACAATATGCTAAATACTCAAAACGTTACAATGGAAAAGAACGAACCAGACACTAACAATTTAGTTTATGATCAATGCACCTTCTGTCGCGAATTTACGAAATGCAAGTGTGGCGCACCTAGCTAACCCTTGCGGTGCACCATTTGAGAAACACTGGCTTAGGTAGTTGTTGACTGTAGCCACTGTTATGATAATTAATACCACATGCTCACCGTCAAATTTCCAGAGCTATTGCAGTTTTTTTTATATTGAGTACATTTTATTTTAGCACGGTGTATACCTTATAGCTGGTCCCAAATATGTAAGACGTAAGGACACAGATGCAAAATTTGGCGGCCGTAGTGGGAATTGAACTCGTATCCTTCCCACTGTTTCCATGCTGCTTGACTGATTATACCGGTGTTTCTCAAATGGTGCGCCGCAGAGGTAAGCTAGGTGCGCCACACTTGCATTTCATAAATTTAGGACAGAGTGAGCATATATCATTACCTACTAAATGGTTAGTGTCTAGTTTGTTCTTTTCCATTGTAACGTTAGTTCTATGTTAACTTTCAAAAATCAAGAGCGCTCAAGAAACAGTAATTTCGTTATGTGAAAATATTGGTGATGAAATTATTTAAATTAAAGTTTTAATTTTCCATATTTTTCCTATATTGAGTATTTACTATTTAGCATATTGTTTTGACTCCCCGTGCAAAGTGCGCCCGTTCGTTTCTTAATTGGTCTCGATTGCGCCACGAGGTCAAAAAAATCGAGAACCACTGGATAAGATTAAGATTATTGTGATGTCATAAATGTGATTCTGTTTCTTCAGATCTGGGCATTGTTGACGGACAAGAGCTGATTGTAGCAGACGTCACCACACCAAACTCGCTTTTGTTTAAACTTAAACTATCCGATGACATAACAACGTAAAAACAATCACATTTATGACATCGCTAACTAAAAATTAAAAATAAACATTCAAGACTTATAAATTATGCTATTTTACCCCATAATTGCTACATTTATTCGGAAAACATTGTGAAAAAAATATTCTGATTTACCTTTATTGTACATTTGTAAAAAACGCTTCAGACCTTTTGTTGTTGCTTACAATTTCCACCAATTAATTAATAACTTAAATGCAACTTTCTTCCGTTGCTAATACAATAGCAAATGTTATTAAGTGTGTTTTGTAGCCTGTATGAACTATGCTGTCATAGCATGGTATTGTCTAATATTATCTCTGTGTGTATGGCAACGTCAGTCGTAAAATTATGACTTTTCGCCTAGTTTGTGTGGCTTTTCTGCCATTTCAATGGTCGTTAAGTTTAGTTTATTACCCTACTTTTATGCTCCATAAAGAGGAAACATATTTTAAATTAGGGAACACAATTTAAAATCATTACGAAAAGAGGCGAATTATAAATTACAGTTACAGCACGCAATGTTTATTTATACTAACAGGCGCAATTTAAAAACCTAGAAACCGTACAGAGTTACAATCTCTGGGTGGTAATCGAACACAGAACTATCCGGACGCTAACTTTGGCCACCCATGATATGTTCTTGGTTTTTACTTAAGCGATTTACCAAACACTGATTTGGAGGATTGTAGTAATTTGTAAGAATAACATTTTTATTCGTAATTTATCGGGCAATATAGTTTATCCGGTCTCGACTGGTTATATAATACTTAAATTAGATATTATCAACTCTATAAAGACTATCCTTTTTCATTTTCTTATTAGTTATAAAATAAAAAAATATTCATAAAAATATACATTTAAAATAAAAAATATTCATAATAATATACAATTAGTGCAAATATCTCCTGTAACCTGAAGGATAAAGTAAAGCAACTTACAAACGGCTAGCAGTGTTACAACGCCCATTTCTAATAACCTTTCCTAATGTGTCGGCGGGCGGAAATGGGAGTTAATCTGACTATAGTCTTTAAAATAAGACTCACGTTTTCCCTTTCACGTAAATAAAACATGTATAGTCGATTCTATAACCATTTAAAAAACATAATTTGTGATGTTTTAGTTGTCAAATTGAGGTGAATTTTCACACGTTCTCCTCGAAATTGTGGACCTTGCCCGGTAAAATGCGGGATCGTTTGCACTTTTGGCATCTTATACTTCGCGCACCTTGAGCTCAAAATATTTGCATTCTACCTACTCGCGGTGAGGGTCAAACGAGTCTTGGTCGTCTTGGCACACAACACCTATCGAGGTGGTTTCTGGTGGGTTTGCTTGATGGCTTGAAATTTCGATTTAAATGTCAAGCTTATATAGAGCTGATAAATCAGCGGCCGATTACTCCTAATGAACAAATTCCCTGCTTGGATTTGTCTCACGAGAATGCAATTGCTGCAAAATTCAATATCTGTTTGTGCTTTATCCATCAAACAGTAGATGCTTTCCGACAAATCGGACTTTCGAATCAACACCCGGAAGTTTTAAAAAGGTCAGAAAATTCCAGAAGGTTTCGAAGTTGGACATTGACCTGCGAATATTTATGGTGAAATTTGGGATTTTTGTACTTTCCCCGTTTAGTTTAATAATTAATGCAATAAGGTGTTTAACAAACAATTTCTTTCATGCTTATGGTCGGGTTGTCAGAGCTGTTGTTGGGGGTATTTGGTTAGCTCGATTTCCTAATCGAAGCAACGTTAGTTAAGTGCCTTGCGTAGAATGTAGTACCTCACGTAAAATGGCGTGTGAGAAGATCTAACCCAGTATCTTCTACTCGTGACCCTTGTCCATACCTCTTACACCATTCGACCGGACAATTCGCAGGCTTCATAACACTGTAACAGTCCGATTATCAAACGTGTTTGCATCTTATTATTCCATTTGAAAAAATCAAATGTCCAGGACTCCCTGACGCCAGTTTTGACCGCAAAATAACTATTATTCCTCTTGCGCCACGTCAATAACATTGCCGCCACGGCCTGTGTGCATAGCTGTTCACGTCTAACTACTCAACCTGATTTTAACCGCGTTGTTTCAACATGCATTACGATAGCGACGTAGAGTCTGCAAACTCAACCATAAAATGGCGTCTATAATTCCCCAGTGAACTGCTGCCTACAAAACAAATTTGCAGGCGTGCCATAGGACACTGTTTAAAACCGTTGCAAATAACGACGTGTTTTTACATATCGTTTAAGCTCAATGATATTAAACGGGTTGCCATAAATCTTTAAAGGATTTAGAGAAAAATAGTAACAAGTTGTGTGCAAACTTCAATTACATTTTATTGTTCGTGGCAGTTTTATGAAATTAAAAGGGGGATTGCTTAAGTTTCGTGTTGCAAAACATGCCAACTGTCCACCCACACCATTTTGTTAATACTGTAACTTACGGTATTATGTTTCAAATAAGCAATGGGGCGTTCGGTCACATGTGCGAGGGTGGGTGAAGGTGGTCGTGTTGCATTAGACATTATTATTCTGGTATTATGTAAATCCATATTGAAGGTGTAATAGATGAAGGTGTACGAAGCAATGCAAATGGCCCGGTTGTCGAAACTGTTTCTGTGTACGGGGGGTGGGTCGTCGTTTGTGGTTTCGGTTTTCTGATTTCTTTTTGACATCACTTTGCCGACTTCTGGTCGCCCTGCATCATGATTGTATTGCGCCAGGTGGTGCAGACTGCGGCGGGATTTATCGCTGAACATTGTATTTACAGCTTCATGATGCCTTTTCGGCGCCTTGCAGTCTCTGCGCTAGACCACGGGTTCAAAGTCGAAAAACCACCGGCTATAAAGGCTCGGAACTCGGCCGAACAGGCCATACGAGTCCGAGGTGTTGAAGATGAAGTATCTTCTGGTTTTATCATGCATTCTGCTGGCGTCTGCCCAGGCAGGAAGATTACATAATCGTGAGTTCATTTTGTAGTTAATTTTTTATGATTAATTTAAACTTTAAAGGCACGGTTATTAATATTTGCTTTCCCCAAAAATTACAGTATTTTTAAATCTTTCAAAAATAAAGATGACGGCATTTTATTAAAGGCAAATCGGTTGTGTCTTCGCGTAGGGCCCAGTACTTAAAGTTTGACTTATACTTCGTGCGCAGCCGAATAATTGTGCCATTTTTAGAAGACCGCGAATCGGAATTGTTTTAACGCGTTTGTTTTTTTGGTGTTAAATGATCCCAAAGTACCACAAAATCAGCCGTTTTTAACTGTGATGAATAAAAATACAACATAAATGTATTGCGCATGCGAAAAAATGTTCACTCTCCTTAAAAATCGACCGATTTGGTTTAAATCAACGACAATCGTTTTAAATTTAAAGTATTTAAAAAAATGACCCAAGAGCAATTATTATGCCTTTAAACTCTAAAACTATATAACGATTTAATTGTTTCTGAATTGCAATGACTTTTTATGGGATTCTGTTCTCCTTAATGGCCTTTGGTGATTGTTTTTGTGCTATAAATCAAATAAATTAATTTAAGTTTTCTACATTTTCGCCATAAAGTTGAAAATAATGAAACACTTGCTACCTACTAACTGTATATTATTTTTCTAAATTTAAAGCCATTTCTGCCACAAATATTATATTACTTTGTATACACCATATTTTAAATACTTGTTTGACAGTGACAAATTCATCAAGAAACGGACTTACCTACATAACTTTAGTTACATCATACTCCATCAATGTTACTTCCTTTACGGGAAATTCAGACATACAACCGTAAGTAAACCCATTAACATAACGATTTTCCTCACAAAACATAGTTTAGTTTAGTTTATTTTTTTGCTCCTTCGTTACAATTAAAAAAGAATAGAACAATTATTTCAAATTAAGGAGACAGGATAAAACGGCAAAACTACAATACTTAAAACACGTCAAGGAATAGACACAGTATAAATTAGGGGGAAAATGGCCGTTAAACCTTACAATAATAAAAATAAATTTCAACAGAACAATTAAAATTAAAATTAACTAACATTGATTAAAAACCGTGAATAACTCTTTCAGGATGTCTCCATACATTATTCAACTAACAAACTCCAACTATTAATTTATCATATTTCCAGGCAAAGGATCGGGACGTCGCCTTCCTAACCCTCCTACATGCGCAAGTAAGTAGATAATCTAGTTATGCGATTTAACGAAAACATTTATTTTTTATCGAACCATTTTATTATTTTTTTATCATCGAAAGTATTAAAATCGGTCCGCGAACCATTCGGTCACGAAGCCGTTCTGTCCTCTTACATTTATCTGGTAATGCGATTTCACGCAGACACTTATTTTTTTATAGCGACAGGCATTGAACCCGCAATGAGCTTGTTATTAGTTTCGTTTTTAAATGACATACTGTAAAAAAATCGTACCGCGAACCATTCGGTCACACAACCGTTCTATCCTCTTACATTTAATTTTTTTCATGGAGTGTGGCCTAATGGTTAACGCCATCGATATATATATACTTATACAAAAACAATCATGGTGACGAGCCCTTCATGGGTTCGGAACTTGGCTCGGTCAAAAAAATCCGTGTGGCAAATTCTTATATATATTATCCATTGGTAAAACATAGCTACCCTAACCCGTGTTATAGAATTGAAATTCACGTCCATTTAAATTAAGGAAACGATTATTATCAAACATCAACATTCGCCAGATATTCAAAGTTTCGAACGTGGGTATAAGTACACTTATACTTATGACGCAATAATTGAATCGGTGGACGACGCTTCGAACCCTGTCAACGGCGTAAGACTTCGGTAAGATTTCTTTTTGTTAGTTTGTACATTATTACGATTGTGTGACGGGTGGTTTAATGCGACGCCTTTTAGCCGAAGGGTTGCAGATTCGAAACTGTCCGTGAGCTAGTCGGTTGTGTCCTTGGGCAACAGACATTGCCTAAACCAAGCGGATTAATAAGTTTTACAAATTTAAAGGAACGTGTGTATCATAAACAACACACTGCAAAAGCTCCAGTAATCAGACGGTGAGCGCGAGGTGATCTGACGATTGCCCATGTGTTAACCTCTTTGGTTTTCCCATTCACGGGAATCAGCATTAATATCCTATCCCTTATATTCGCAGATGCGATGACGTGAAAATCATTGTACCGTCGGCTTGCGTTGGCGTTTTGAGAATCAGCGACTGCGAAGTCTTCGAAAGTCGACTTCTAAGCAACGGTTCTCTTGCTTATGACGTCAGCTCTCCTACGTCACGTGCTGTACACAAATCACTGAGGCGTAGCGACGTGTTTTTCCACTTCGATCAGGGACAGGTGAGAATCAGTCTTAAGTTAAATTGGCAACTAATTACTTGACATTTGAAACTCAATCCGGAAGCGATCTGGACTCCAATCATGTTATGAGCGCGACGCCACTTTTCCCTGTGGTTAGACGTTGACTGACAGCCAAAAAAGGATTGAATCGAAACTAACTTCTGGCTTGGTCCATTTTGTCCTTGCGTTGGTCACGTAACATATATCGCTTTAAATCACATGATTAATAGGTTAAACTTAATCAGTAGAAACTATCATACTCAACACACTGCAACAGTACCGGTAACCCGACGGTGGACACGTGATAATCTAATGATTGCCCAAGTAATAACCCCTCTGTTCCCAATCACGCGAATAAAACGAAATTTTATCATCCAGCTTACTGGGAACTTAATGTGCTGTAGCTAAATCAACGGTGCTGCATCTTTCCAACAGTATAAACTACAAAGCGTGGTTAACCTTATTCGATTAGAATTACACTTAACTAAGGGGTTTATTATACGATAGGATATTAATGTTTATCCCCGTGAATGGGAAAACCAAGGGGGTTAACACACGATGTTGTACCACACACGGTGATAAATTCTTATATATATTTTCCAGTGGTAAAACATAACTTTCCTAACCCGTGTTATAAAATTGAAATTCATCAAACATTTAACATTCGCCAGATATTTAAAGTTTAGCACTTTGAAAATTTTTCACCGTTACATACAGTTCACTATAATAGTAGTTTATTTTCACAGGTCGGGAATATGTTTATTAGCCGATCGGAACCAACAGATGTGTCGAACATCAAGCGTGGAATTCTATCTGCTGTTCAACTTAAGTTCACTGGACTTGGTATACGAACTCCACTGCATACAAAGACAACTGTGAGAATTTAATTTTACTTTAACTTGTTTTTAATAAAAATGCTTTGACACTAAAACAATCTTAACTTTTATATTATTTGTTATGTATATCGTTTGGATAAATGTTTGTTAGCATACTTAAGTTTTGGTGATTTATTAAAAAAAATTAAAATCAAAATTCTTCTTAATTCACACACAACGTTAATGCCGGTTTAAAAACTGTTTATTTCGTGTACCTATTGTCCGGCCCGATGGTCTAGCGGTTAAGTGCGTCGCCTTTTCAATCGAAAGGTTGCACACGGTGCGAAAACTGGTCGCTAGCTAGTCGGTTGTGTCCTTGGGCAAGGCACTTTACGGACATTGCCTGAACCCAGCGGATTAATGGGTTCTACCAAATTGAAGGAACGTGTCTATCATATACAACACACTGCAATAGCTCCGGTAACCCGACGATGGGCGCGAGGTGATCTGACGATTGCCCGTGTGATAACCCCTGGGGTTTTCCCATTCACGGGGATAAACATGAATATCCTATCCTATCCTATCCTATCCTATCCTATAAATACTACAGGATCGCTTGGACCGCTTGGATTGCATGGAGCGCTTGGATCGCTAACTATACTTCGTAATTACAAAAGCCATGATATTAATGTCAGGGTTGGGGTTAAAGTTAGTTCTGGAGTTGAGATTAATGTTTGGGACAGGGTTACAATTACTTTCCATAGCAATCTAAGTGATCCAAGCACTCCAATCGGTCCAAGTAAATCCTGTAACATTTAGAGGCATCCCGTTTATTTACAGATATTAAGAATAAACTAAAAAGCATCAACCACATATTCCAACAATTTATTATGACATCACAATAAGTACAACTGATTATGACATCACAACCAGGTGAATGAAGTCAGCGTTCTCGGTCGCGGTCCTGTCGATCAGATTGTGACGTCATACAGGGAAGGGTACGGCAAAGCGGTTCATGTAGAAAGGTTGCCTTCAAAGTTGAACGTTCCGTGGTCACGTACCCAATGGGGTGGCATCCACACTATGTACGATGAAGACTTCAACCTTGTGGACATGATCACTGATAAGGTGACAATTATATCCAACTGTGTTTGCACTTTGCAAGTGCTTTGCACTTCGTCCGGCCGGTTAGTCTGGCGGTTAAGTGCGTCGGCTTTCAATCGAAAGGTTGCAGGTGCGAAACTGGTCGCTAGCTAGTCGGTTGTGTCCTTGGGCAAGGCAATTTATGGACATTGCCTGAACCCAGTGGATTAATGGGTTCTACCAAATTAAAGGAACATGTGAATAATACACAACACATTGCAATAGCTCCGGTTACCCGACGGTGGGCACAAGGTGGTCTGATGATTGCCTGTGTGTTAACCCTCTCGGTTTTCCCATTCACAGGATAAACATGAATATATATCCTATCCTATTACCAACTGTGTTTGCACTAAACAATATTTTAGCAAGACAGGTATATTACTCATGTACCAGGGCCTGGTTAGGACCCGGGGTATAAAAAAATAATGATCTAATCCGTCCCCTGATCCTAACCAGGCTTGTCTAAGTTAGTGCGCCTGACCATTAAAAGAAAGTTTGTGGAATATAATGAGCCATAAACTTGTCTTTAATGTCCTTGGACATGGTAGATGGTATACACTGCCAAAAGCAAATGGGTTTGTTGGTTTAATCAAAAGCTAAAGAAATGTTTCTATCAAAGTCTACTTCTAATTTTGGCAAATATAATATTCTTCCTGCGTTTTCCATCAGCAAGAATAAAATGACGTAACTTTCCTTCCAAATTATAACTACAAACCATAGAAGCTCTTACTACTAGACTATAAGCATTTTTATGATTTTGACAACTATTATCGGTATAGTAGGCATTCACAAGTCAACCTTTCTTTGCAGATTGTTGAAAACGCTCCGCAATACTTTAACAATGGTAACCAGTCATGCGACTACAAGTTGGAGCGAGGTCGTCACGTGATCGAAACAAGGTGTGTTGAGATTCAACCACACTCATCACAAAGTGCAATGTTCCGGGTAAAATCTACAGTTCCAATATATGATTAACTAGATATTTTGTACACAGTCTGAGCAAGTTATATTGCACGTTGCACCAACAGGTCGAAACTGGTCGCTAGCTAGTCGGTTGTGTCCTTGGGCAAGGCACTTAACGGACATTGGCCTAAATTCAGTGGATTAATGGGTTTTACCAAATTGGAGGAACGTGTCTATCATATACAACACACTGTAATAGCTCCGGTAACCTGACGGTGGGCGCGAGGTGATCTGACGATTGCTCGTGTGTTAACCCCTTTGGTTTTCCCATTCACGGAAAATAAACATAAATATGCTATCCTATCCTAAACATCCACACACACTATAATATGACTTGACTATGGGAGTGAATTTTTGTATCTAAACTACAGATAACCAATATATCAAACATCACAGAAAGTCTACGATGCCCTCAACCTGCCCCAGCGATATCATCTAACTGTGATCAAGCTGACAGTTAAACAAACAAACGATGCCCGCATGCGATCCACTGATAGAGTGCCGATACGTATGTCAAATAAACCCTGATAAATTTAAGTTTCTGTATGTTTCTAGTGGAAGCAAAAATGCCAATTTAACAAGCATTAGCTTATACTACAATACTTTTGTATAAATACATACCTTTCTGCAATGTTCAATAATTTTTGATCATCTTTCATTATGCTATTATGTTGACGGCTAAATTCTACATTTACCCATTAATCATTTCATTTGTTACACATATCAACGCGTTGTATTTCACAGCCAAAGCGTTCCAGAAAACGTACCGCCAAGACTCCTTAATGTACGAGGAACAATGGAACGAAACAATGTACCGGGATGACCTTCGACCCAGTTTCTACCTTCCGTGATGTCATAATGATGCCAGCGAACCGATCGGCTGCTGTCTGGTTATCCAAACTCTCCCGCTACATTGCCTTGAGCAGCGAGGAATCTATAACGTCACTTTGGAATAGCGTCAGACCGTTGTGCACATCCGATGTACTTTTGCAGAGAGCTACGTGAGTTCAGAGATTATATTTTATGACATCATATTGGATGGCGTCATATTTTATGATGTCATATTGAATGACGCCATATTTTATGACATCATATTGGATGACTTCATATTTTATGATGTGATGATGTCATATTATAAAGTAGTCTATGTTGTTTTTTCTATTGTGTTAATAAAGAATAAATTGTCATTTTACAATAAAAATAGTTTTTTTAATGTTTGTTTTTTTTTTAATTTGTTAAACTATGTTGAATGACTTTGCACTGTCTGTATATTGGGTCGATTTAGATAAATCAGCAATACATTTTGTCGAAACACAAAAGTGTTATAAGAACAAATCACCAAAATTTTAAATATATATTTAAAAATACATAAGTTTTTAACTCACAATGGCCAATACTCATTTTTTCATGAAATTCTGTACATGCAAAGGTCCCGCTAATTATTTTGCTAAACAACCAATTTTTTTGCAGAAACATTTGGATCCGTCTACTGACCCAGTGCGCTCGTGACAACTGGTGCCCGAAGCGTGATTGCCCGACTGCACAAATGTGTCAGAATGTTTTGAGTCGATTCATTTCTCCCTCGGAAATTCCCTCATGGTCTACGGCCTTTGAACAAGGGGTGCTAGATGGGTTGGGTAACATCCCAAACCCTAATTCCTCAATCATAGAAACAACTTTGGTAAGTTTTTTTATTTTATTTTATATATATTTTATTTATTTTTTATTTTTTTTATTTTTTTTTACTTGTCGTCTTGAAAATGTCTTTTTATTAAAGAATCTCACCTTTAAATGCATGCAAAATATATATCTAAAACGACAGACAAAACACCAAAACTAACATACCTGATAATTAATTTATGTTTTTACCAACTAATACGTATACAATGTTATAAAGGAGGTAAATAGTTGGTTAAATTATTAGCTTGGGATAGTTTTACAAAAGGGTAGGGTGTTATAACACCTGCAATCGTCAGATTATCTCTTGCCATTTTTTAGGTAATCAGATCTATTGCAGTGTGTATATAGTTTAATGATGGTTCAATTATTGAACTAAAGAGATAAAGAGGTAAAGTTAATGAGTTGACAATTGTTGAACAATCCATTTAAATCCACCAGCCCAAGGCAAAAACCATTACGTGCCTTGCATACAGCTGCTTAGGGCTGAGATCATTATGGATATATTGGGTGTCAACTTATCAACTTTACTTTTATTTTTTTTATTTTAATCATTTTTTAAAATGGAATAAAATAAATAAAATAAAATAACGACAAGCGAATTAAATAACAACTTTACCCTCATTTTTTTTAATTTAATCATTTTTTAAAATGGAATAAAATAAATAAATAAATAACGACAAGCGAATTAAACAATGACACAGGAACAGGAAAAGACAGCAAAACGAACAGTAGATAAAACACGTCATTAAAAAAGGGATATAATTTAACCTCTAGAGCATCTGCCGAGCAAAGCCTACCATGGCCACCGTTCTCACACTGGGGAAAGTCCTGGCACGACATGTAGAAGTTTGCGAGTTTGAGAATGAGGAACCTATCGTCGCTCAAGCAGTCGTTTACCTCAAGAGTTTGATCTCTAATCAGTGCAACATCCCGAGCGGTCAACCAGGTAAACTATAACATTAACTGATACGGGGATAATCTAGAATCAGGAAAGTCGTAAAATTGAATTAGGTTTAGAGTTTCGGCTCCAAACATAGGATAGGATATTTATGTTTATGCCTGTAAATGGGAAAATTAAGTGGGTTAACACACGGGCAATCGTCAGATTAACACACGGGCAATTGTCAGTCCGCTATATATTTAACATACTTTTTTAATGACGTCTTTTAAAAACTGTAAGTTTTGCCATCTTTTAATGTTCCTTTAACTAAAATGAATGTTCCTGTATTAGGATTTCATTAACTTGCTTCTATATGTTACCATGCCAGAAAATGAATATACTAAACCAAGTATGAACAGATACAGTATTGTTGTTTAGGTACTCTGTGAATTGTCCCCCTTTCTTTATAACATAAGCCAATGAGAAACCATTACAGCTGCCCAATACCAGTCTCTAATGATTGCTGCAATGAAATCAATTGCTGCCATCCCCGCTGAAGGGTTACCTGCGGTCAATGACCTTATCGCATGTGCCCGTAACCCCAGGTCATCTCGGGATGTGGCCCTTGCAGCCATGCAGGCACTGAAGGACATGCCACTTGAAAATCAGTCCCAGGTGAATAGAATTTGTTGTTGCTGGAAATCCTCTGGCAAGTTACTTAGGAGGGGTTGTCTGAACCGCTATGATTTGACATTAAGCGTCTTCCGCTAGGTTAAGGCAATGTCCGTAAAGTGCCTTGCCCAAGGACATAAACTACTAGATAGCGACTAGTTTAGCACCTGCAACCTTTCAGTTGAAAGGTATCATACTAAACTGCCAGACTAACCGACTGGATTTAAAAAAGAAACTCTTTGAAACACCCTCTTTGGTTTTCCACCTGAAAATAAACCTCTCAGCCTTTCGATGTATTTTTTTTACTTTCATTATCGGGCATAGTTTTAAAGCAATGATGGGTTTGCACATATTTTTGTATGTAATTCTGTATATGAATCGATCGTGCTATTCATTCAGCCACAGTTCACAAGCGTCTAGTTGTAAATTCTAAACCTTCCTTCTAGGCACGAGTCGCCATCATGAGATTGTTATCCGACCCCAGCCAACCAATTGCCGTACGAATCGCTGCATATCTCTTGGTGATAACTAAGGATCCAAGCCAGGCTGAAATCGAAGAATGTATTCGATTAGGTCAGAACTCATCGATTTGATATGATTTGAGAAATCATTGTTTTTTCTAACAGACAAGTTGCTGAAGTATTGTAGTGTGTGTGGATGGTTAAATATTTGGGATATAGCGGTTAAGTCGGCCCGTGTCCTTGACTAAATGCCTGACCGGGATAGATGCGAGATTATCAGATTCAGACAAATCACTGATGCGCATGTTTTAATCCTATCCCTTAACATTAACAATTTACAGCAATGTCAGAAACTGAGCAAAGAGGACTTAAGTTTTACATCACGGAGCATCTTAAATCTGAGGTTCAACTGCGACGGACATCTTTCTCTAACCTTCCACAATCGTAAGCCTCAGTTTAGTGCTATTTAGTACTTTGATAGTTTGGTTAACTCTTGGCTACTTAAAAGTACAGTATGTAAAGTAGTTATTCATGAAGTTAAATTTTTAAAACCGTTAAGTTTAGGTTCCCTCCTTTATCACATTAAGGAAGAATGCAGCAATTATTTTAAGGCAAAGCTACAGTAGGTAAAACCCATCATTGAGTACACATGGTATAACAGAGAAAAAAATGAAATGGTCATTAAACATTAAAAAGGGCAATAACACCTTGCAACCTTTACAAAAGTTACCAAAACTGTTATGCTTACAAGGATTTATTTGCTAGATTTTAGTGTGAAATGATAAAGAGTTATTTTGTATACAAATTTGTGCACAATAAAAATGACATCATTAAATACAAATTCTACTTTTATCAATTCTAATTTTTAAATATCAATTCTACTTTTATAAATTCTAATTTTTAAATACCAATTCTACTTTTATAAATTCTAATTTTGAAATATCAATTCTACTTTTATCAATTCTAATTTTTAAATACCAATTCTACTTTTATCAATTCTAATTTTTAAATACCAATTCTACTTTTATCAATTCTAATTTTTAAATATCAATTCTACTGTTATAAATTCTAATTTTTAAATACCAATTCTACTTTTATAAATTCTAATTTTTAAATATCAATTCTACTTTTATCAATTCTAATTTTTAAATACCAATTCTACTTTTATCAATTCTAATTTTTAAATACCAATTCTACTTTTATAAATTCTAATTTTTAAATACCAATTCTACTTTTATAAATTCTAATTTTTAATACCAACTCTACTTTTATCAATTCAAATTTTTAAATACCAATTCTACTTTTATCAATTCTAATTTTTTTAAATATCAATTCTACGTTTATCGACAGGGTTGTAACAATGATTTGGCAAGTGGCAAGAAGGCAGCATATGACAGCGATCTTGGGAAATAGCAGAATCACGGAGAAATCCTACAATCAAGGGAAGGAAGTCTTCGTTCCCTATCTGAACCGCAACGTCAACTTTTCCATGCAAGCAAATGTGGCGTTCGCTGATAATAAGATGATCCCAGCTTTGGCAAATATCACTGTTGTAGCTCAGGTGACAATGCCAAACTGTTTGTAACAATTCATACTTTGTATCATTTTTATTTTTTTTTGTGGTTTATTTATTTGTACGG
This sequence comes from Ciona savignyi, assembly GCA_000149265.1. NCBI lineage: Eukaryota > Metazoa > Chordata > Ascidiacea > Phlebobranchia > Cionidae > Ciona > Ciona savignyi. Next base: position 1,169,715 of record CH003266.1, read on the forward strand.
CTTTGGGTTTGGTTAAGTAAATTAACCAAACCCATGCCAAAACTGTCATGTAAATATTTTTTCGGGGTTTTATTTTTTTGTGTCATTGGGTTTGGTTAGGTAAATTATAAAAACATAAAACCAATCTTGATTAGTTGTTTCGGCAAATAAATTAAAAAAAACAAAAAATTTAGAGCCGCCATATTAGATTAGTTTGACATTAATGACATATGTTTCTTGCCTGTGTTTTTTTTACCCAACTAATAAACATTAATTTTTATTAATTTACAATTATTCATTAACATGGGTAGGTCCACGGTAGCTCCGGGACCAGGAATTTAGGCCATAGAAGGCCCATTACTCCAGCGCCCCGAGCTATCATGGATCCGGGATATTAATTTACAATACATTCGAAACTGAAGTGTTCGAAAATCTTATGACAAATACCGATGACATCATAATTCACATTATTCCAGATGAATGGGCTGAACATCACTGTCGTCCAAGCGGTTCTTGATCTCCAACGAATGATGTCAATTGTGCAGCCATTGTTTGGGAACAATGGATTGTTGCCCGACCAATCGATAGACGCGCTGCTTCAGATTCCAATCTCCCAGCTGCTGGTTACCCGTAACAACCTTGACCTTATCCCGCAAGCAGAGTTGGCTGAACTCAAGAAAATTCAAGACAAGGTACTTTGGACAGATTGCATCTAAGATAATATTATAAATTATATTGTCAGTATTAATATGTATTAATATATAGTCAGTGTAAATACTAATTATATAGTATATAGTCACTATAAATACAAATTATATAGTTTATAGTCAGTATAAATACTCCAAAAAAAATT
>CH003266.1:1170646-1214734 GCA_000149265.1 Ciona savignyi
GCTTGCATCTAAGATAATATCATAAATTATATAGTCAGTATATGCCCTATTTGTTTAACTATTATTAACAAGCTTATTATTTGTTTTCTCTTTAATGTTTTTATTAAATATCCAGTTCTCTCACATAATATGTGTTTTCATTAATATTTTTTTATATTTAAAAAAATACAACATAAAGTAGTTACTTGCATTCTCAGCTAATATTCTTCTTAGGCCTGGATGGCTTACAACATACTGGCCTTCCAAAGCAAGCCAGCATTGGAAGTTTCTGTGATGGGAATTCCCCTCCCAGTAGAATACCTGACGCGAATCCCAAGCATGAAGAACTTGAACATATTCAACATGTGGAAGGTTTGTTTTATCTCTACATGCTTTCGTGGTATTGTAGAAGTTAAACTAGTATGACAATATCTAGGTTAATATATTAGATAAATGCGTATGGTGTCAATTACCTAAATTCTTCACATTGCATGACGAACATTGTTTAAATACACCATGACTACTAATATCAAGCACCTTGATATCCGATTGATTATTCTGGGGGCGGTTTATGTGCGTCGCCTTTCAATCTAAAAGGTTGCAGGTACCAAACTGGTCGCTAGCTAGTCGGTTGTGTCCTTGGGAACGGTAGTGTCTATCCCCTTTTGCATGCATTTACAAATTTTGTTCTTATCTTATTTCGTTTCTAAGAAACGATTATGGCCATGAACACGAGGTAAACTGGTGAATTTTTTTTACCGCTTTCTATTCCCATAAATAACCTTAAACATTGTTTCCACCTTAGATAATTGACATGCTGGAGAAAGGATGGACATACAAAGCGGTGGAATTCATCCAGTGGGTGGATGTGAACATGGCGTTCCCAACCACCGTCGGCTTACCTCGTGTCATGGGGTGCAACGTACCCTACTACCACGATATTGATATGGACCTCATGGTACAGGCAAAGCAGATTTTCCTAACTGGTTCCGGACGGATTAACCTAGGAATGAAAGCAATGTAAGTTTTTACCAATAGCTGTTGTACTAAGCACATGTTCTTAATATTTTCCACCACTAGGTGTTGTACTAAGCATATGTTCTTAATGTTTCCACCAATAGCTGTTGTACTAAGCACATGTTCTTAATATTTTCACCACTAGGTGTTGTACTAAGCATAGGTTCTTAATAATTCTACAACTAGGTGTTGTACTAAGCACCAGGTCTTCAATATTACCATCACTAGGTGTTACAAGTACTGTCGCGCCAGTATTGTCGCACCATTTTCTTTGTATTAATATATATGATTTATGTGTGGCTTCTCTATATAAGTATCGTTATATAAAATTTCGGAAGGACTACAAAAAGGAAAATATGTTTAGCTAGTAATATAAATCTAATGACTGTCGTTTTGCCGGTTATTTCCCGTTTTCCAAATTTTTATCAATAGTCCCGCTTCGTGTTTTCATCGTGGAAACAAAAAAAAAACTAAACTAAATAATTAAAAAATATTTATGTCGAAAATCAATCAAAATTGTTTTTCAGAATACAGTCACCCACCGTCTGCAGTAACCGTGTTCAGTTGCCCTATGGCGCCTCTAGTGGAACTGGATTCCAATTGACGACGACTCATAACAGCTATGTGAATGGCTCAATTGTGACAACGCCAAACTCGATTGTCGCCCATTTCGAGCCACTTCCGCAAACTACGGAGCTGTTCAGAATCAAGTAAGACTTGATAGGATATTTATGTTTATTCTTGTGAATGGAAAACCAAGGTGGTTAACACACGAGCAATCGTCAGATTACCTCGTGCCATCGTTGGGTTACTGTAGCTATTGCAGTGTGTTGTGTATAATACATTCGTTCCTTTAATTCAGTAGAACCCAATTATCCGCTTGGTTCAGGCAATGTTCGTAAGTGCCTTGCCCAAGGACACAACCGACTAGCTAGCGACCAGTTTCGCACCTGCAACCTTTCGATTGAAAGACGCACTTAACCGCCAGACTAACTGGACGAATAGCCTACGCATGTTTATTCACGGGAATGGGAAAATACCAGTATCATCAAATAACCTTAAGCAGATTGCAGGAGCTTTATTTTACCTAGACATTTCTCCACTTCTTGATTAACTTCATAATCCAATGTTGTTGGTAATATACGTTAAATACCTTGTCCTAAAATATCACCGACTAGCTAAAGGTTGGTTTTGATTCCACTACCGTTTGGCTAATGAATACTGTGCTAATAAGATAACCGGTCAGTTTATGGATCAATGCACTTATGGTTACTAATACATCGCAATGTACTACTATGTGGGTGGGCGGCTATTTATTTTTATTCCTGACGTACAAAAGACTCCAATATCGCCAATCCTATCTATATATGAATGTTGTAATTATATAAAAACTGACTTTTATTGACATAATAACACCACAGAGTTCAACCAGTGGAAGCTCGATCCGGTTCATTGGTCATTACCACACCTGAGCGAACATGTCCGAAACAATGCATTATGGGAAATTGCGATAGTGGAAACGGGATTTATTACACAGTGAGTTATTTCTTTCTTTATTTTTTAATGCAATTTTTGCTTTTACTTAAAAAATGTTGCTGATATTGCTAAGATGGTTTTAAAATAAAACAAGAACAATTTTAAGCACAAAACTATAAAATACCAATGGTTCATGATAGATATTGTCGGATGGTTGTCTTTTATACAATAAAACACCAAGCGAATAAAATAAATCACTATGAACATTATAAAATTACCTGGCACCGAATGATCCAGCTTTTAGCTGAATATCAATGAGGCTATTTGGTCTAATCCAGATATCATGGTTATTATCCAGAATTTGTTTATAACTACAATTCCGTATCGATAATCACAATACCTAACATACTAGGACCTTTAAACATTTTAAGCACCGTTTTCGACAAAAAAAGAAACAACCATGTCAAAAGTGTTTGATTAGAAAAACCTTCTTCGACGATAGAGACTATTTAACCAGATCAAAAGTGGTTGGATTATGATAAAACTAATTCTCTTTTAAAACCTGTCCTCACCATTTTGCAGAACCATTTTCCAATTGTTTTCAGGTATATTAGTAACCATAAGTTCACCAAAAAAATGGTCGCATTACGACAAAACTAATTCTCTCTCAAAAATGTCCTTTGACGCCATCTTGCAGAATCATTTTAAAATTGTTTTTTCATAACAAATCTATCACAGGCATGTGGAGAACCGATATATTAAATGTTAAATGTGACATTAAATGTTCTTTGACACCATCTTGCAAAACCATTTACTAATTGTTTTCAGTTATATTAGTAACCATAAGTTCATTGACCTAATTAAAATCTATCACAAATTACTAATTAAAATTTATCACAGGCATGTGGAGAACCGATATGGGACGCAGGGTTGTACATTCAAAGCGCCGCTATGAACCACTACCAAGTATCCACCACATGGGGCAGTATGCAATCCATGGTGAATGGAGAAGTGACACCAAGTCGAGGAATTAATGTTCAGGTCGGGATTTGAACATTTTTTGAACAATGTTTTTCAGCTTATGTCTTTCTGCCTGCGTGATTACTACTTGTGTTCTGTGAATTTGGATAGGATAGGATATTCATGTTTATCCCTGTGAATGGGAAAATTAAGGAGTAGCTCCGGTAACCCGACGGTGGAGGTAATCTGATGATTACCCGTACCCCTGGTTTTCCCATCCACGGGAATAATATCTATATATGAATGTTGTAATAATGTAAAAACTGACTTTTATTGACAAACTGACATCACAGAGTTGAGCCCAAGAACCAAGGGGGTTAACACAAGGGCAATCGCCAGATCACCTCGCGCCCACCGTCGGTTTAGCGGAGCTATTGCAGTGTGTTGTATATGATAGACACGTTTCTTCAATTTGGTAGAACCCATTAATTCGCTGGGTTCAGGCAATGTCCATGTGCATTGCCCAAGGACACAACTGATTAGTTAGCGACCAGTTTCGCACCTGGAATCTTTCGATTGAAAGGCGGCGCACTCAACCGCCAGACTAACCGGCCTGACAATTTGCAGATATTTCAAGCTGCATACCATTCATTTCACCTCATTACTTAATACATTCTTTAAATCTTTGATTAATCCACAGCTGTCAAGGCAGTCAGACCACCAGGCACAGTTTACCGGCCTTGTCAATATTACCGCTGCCTACATACCCACTGTCGGTGAGGTCAGGTGTGAAGTAGCCATGAATGGGAATTCCCCATGGGTCGTTGCGTCCAATGCTGCAATCTACCGGTCTCCTTCGATGACATCACAAATTGAAGGGTTGCTGACAAGCGTGAACGTGACGAATCCATCGGGGAGAATTGTTTCATCGAATATTATTTCAATCAAGAGGAATCAAGCCCACAGGAGTGAATTTTTCAGCTACTTCTTCCACGTAAGCATATTGATTTGTTGCATTACATTACATTGGTGACCACAGGTCCATAACACCAGACATGTAGACCTTGAGAAACTTATTACTTTACTGTCTGGGACCTATTATTCAACCCAAAAATAGCAGCCAAGTTTGCTAGTATCCATGAAATAGCTACCATGATCTTGTTGCTTTATAGTTCAAATTATTTAAACTGCAATAGCGTCACCAATTAAACTTTTGGTTTTAGCTATAAAACGGTTACAGTGAATAAATATTTTAAATACGGTATTTTCTCCTCCCACCTTAAAGCATATTCTTAAAGAGTTTCTAGATTAAAGTCTACTTATCAAACGAATAAATAGCAGTGTTCTTGCAGCATGATTTTTAAAACTCGTTTAAAAATTATAAAACTCTATGCGTTAGATTTTGAATTCACCCCTTGCTTGTTGCAGGAAACTGAGGACACACACAAATACGTCGTCAGTTCTAGCCTGCAGCTTCCGATGGTTGGCGACATCACCGCATCCGGTTACATCCAGTTAAAACCGGATTATTCTGGTTACGTGGTCACTGTCAATGTAAGATATTTGAAACTTCAGACATATGATAGACTATTTAAAAATTGTGGGAGTCTACTTTTGTGCAAAGCATACCATTTTAAACAAGCTGTTAAGATAAACCCTTTAATACAGTAAAGGCAACATATCAGGACACAAGTTTATTGACAAATCATTTCAACAATCTGATGTTTTTTCTAAAACAAAACTTTTATCCTGAAACTGAATTCTATGAAAGTTCATTGCACAAAGTGCTGCTTATACATCTAATTTCTTTGTAGCCTAGTGTTGCTGCTTTGAAATTTACAGGAATCGGCATATTTGATTTTATTACATTTGATTTCTTCTTTTTCGATCTAAATGTGGGCTGCACTGTGTATTTTAAAATAATGTGACTACTTATACTTCACTAAATAATTTTATACCATATAATACAACTAAAATTTATTAAAAACGGCAAAGTCATTAAGTATAATAATGTATAAGTATAATAATGTATAATGACGGCAAAGACAGTATAATGCACCAAAAAATAAATTTTGAGTGTAAAAAATAACCTTATTAACCGGATTTTGTGGCTATGAAGAATTATTTAATAGTTGTGTTGTATTATATAGTATATAATTTTATTAGTTAAGTTTATACCATATTTAATTTTTGAACTTTAAGTAATAGTTGGCCTCTCATTAACGATTGCGTATCTCTAATATCATTCACCAAATATAAAAGTAATTTTGGTAGGCCTTACAATATATACAAGAAGGCCTGTCACATTTTATACCATAATCGTTATATTATAATAAAGAGTGTTACACCACAGTAACATAACATTATTTTTTAACGATAATCACGATATAAGATAGGATATTCATGTTTATACCCGTGAGTGGGAAAACCAAGGGGGTTAACACACGGGCAATCGTCAGATCACCTCGCGCCCATTGTCGGGTTACCGGAGCTATTTTAGTGTGTTGTATATGATAGACACTTTCCTTCAATTTGGGAGAACCCATTAAACCGCTGGGTTCGGGCAATGTCGGTAAAGTGCCTCGGTAAAGAACACAACCGACTAGCTAGCGACCAGTTTCGCACCTATAGTTATATTATGCTTTGCACTGCAGACTCTTGGTTATTTACTGGATAACTTAGTTGTTGCACATACTCAGGTGAACCAGCCCATGGGAAAGCTGTGTGCAATCAACATATCTGGTGTTGAAGTATCAACCAACAACAACGTTGGTTATAAGACCAAAATCTCCGTCAATGACATCACAAAGACATCATTCCCGTACTCCCGACTCAGCATGGCGTACACGACGACAAACGACTCGACACGAATCCTCCACCAGGATATGCATATAGAAGCAACGAGAAGGAGCAACAATGAACCTCACTACTTCAACACCCGTTTCGATTTGGCGGCTCAATCCCAAAGTACGCCCCCTCCGTTTGTCTGGAAGGCCACTACCACCATCAACACAGCTCAGATTCAGTGGGACATGAGCTCGCATAACTCAAGTCACCTCGATCTTCAGCAGAGGATAATACTCACAAAACAAGGGATCCCGGTTTCAATGATGTCACCACAAGAACAGGACCAGGTCCGGATTACTGAAGACCACCCCACTCTAAGACCCAACACTTACAAAGCTCGCGTTCTGCTTAATCAGCAAAAAGATCTTGACACTATTGCTTCAGTCACGGCAGGCAGCGTCATCCACGACTCTATCTATGGTCTGGCGGCCCCACAAACCACAAATTACGGGGTAAAAGTCGCACATTGGCCGCAGCAGTGCAGCAGATGCCATAGCATCCATGTTAGCCTTCCACTTATTACCATCTCGGAGCAAATTGATCACAAAGAGAAATACAGGACTTATTCAGCCATGGTCGACGCCCATCACTCCATGCTGGACTACGCAAGAATGAGTCCAAAAATGCTGCATATGGTCAAATCAAACGCTATAAAGAACAACAGACTAAAGGTTGGATACCGCAGTGGTCTCAAGTATGATTCACACTCCTTACATGGAAATTTTGGCTTAAATTTTGGAGATGGATACTTTAACGCAGTTACTTCCATCCTTGCGCCTGAAATTCCCTACTTTCACGCTGTACTGAACACGACCTGCCATAACTGTATCCCGATTATCCCTGCTAAGTTCAAGTACAATTTCGGTGTTTTGCACGAATCGAGTCAACTTACAGAAGTCCCGAAATTCTCCCAATGCCGGAAAGTTAGATTGGATTCATCATTCATACACGCTAGTGGTATAGAATACAACATCTCATCTGACTGGGTAACTGCATATCAGGATAATGTGTTGGTAAAAGCAGAGATTGGTGTTGTGTCATCATATTCCGCTACCAACCCTTTGTTGTACTTCTACTACCCACGGTCGAGCTACCGGTACTCTGCAAACGCTGCTGCTGTTCTACTCGACCAAACCAACATCCAAGACAAATCTCAACATCGGTACAGGATCTCCGTCAAGGGTGGGATATTTTCAGATTCACCACAATGGGTAGGCTACTTCAGCAGTGGCCGAATCGCGTCGGAGACCAATCCCTCGCAATGCCGCCCTCACCTTCGATGCTACCAAAATGTTTTGGAGCTCGTTCAAGTAAGCTAGAATTTTAATAATTTATTGCTTGTTTTTAGACGTGTTCTAAACGACTGTCGTTTTGTCCTGATTTTTTTAATAGTCCTGATTTATGTTTTCATTGTGGAAACAAAAAATAACCTAATTTATTGTTTGTTTTTAGACGTGTTCTAAACGACTGTCGTTTTGCCGATTTTCCTGTTTTCCAAATTTTTTTTTAATAGTCCTGATTTATGTTTTCATTGTGGAAACAAACAATAAACTAAACTAAATTATAATGTATGAGGGATTACATATTAAAACATTTGGAAATGGGATTAGATTTAGGGAAGGTAACTATTTCCAATGGAAAAATACAATTTTTAATCAAATTTGATTGCAATATTAATTATTGCATGGTCAAATACTTTAAATAGTAAAGTGTATTTATTGAAATAAATGGACTTGTCTTATTTAACACTTCTATTGATAAAAAATGTTGATAGTTTTTTTTATGAACTTATTTTCTGGTCAGTTAGTGGTTTAAAAATGCTTTATTTTTATTTGCTGTGAAATATTGTAAGCAACGCAGCACGCAAATACAATTCTACACAAGTGTGACCAGCAAACCAGTCAAATATTTTCTTTTTCCAGACCACCCAATGTCCCAACTTTACGGAATACTACAACAGCAAGGGCATGCCCCAGAAGTATTCTACACAGAACTGCTCCACTCTGCGCATTGAAAGTATTAACTCTGCGGACGGTTTCAACTATTCTGTACGTTTTGATGGTAGGCAGAACGCTGACTCTTGGATCAACCGTTTGGTATTTGTGGCGGGTTCGGATTTCAGAAGAGGAAAAGATCTTCAGTTGTATATTGAACAAGCAAAGGCTTCACAATATCTCCCAGCTCAATTAGGCCTAAACATTACCTTTAATGGTGCTCGTAGTCACAGTGTTGTCCTGGACACAGATATGGCAAGGTTCGACTACTCAATGACACCTGAAGCAAGTCAGGCTTCTTTAACGACAAGAAACAGTCCTTTGCTAATCAACTGCGAGGCTGAAGTCTTACCACGACAAGGAATCACTATCAACATACCAACTTGTACTGTTGCTCACCCAACAACAGGTCCTATGAGCATCAGAATGAGAATGAATTATGAAATGTTGACCGCTAACTCTCTTCTGCTTCAAATAAACCGCAACAATGCCCCAGCATTTGCAATTGACCTTAGGTCAAGCACACCATCATTCGATTATAAGGTTGTTTGCGGAAACGAGAACGATCCAACTTCACCATGTTTGATCCGGACTCAACTGGATCAAACCAGTTTGAGGTGGCAGTCTAGAGTTAACACCATCATAATGAATCACACGGCCACTGCTACTATTCCAAGAAATGCAGGCATAGGCGGTTTGAACGTTGAAACTAGATCAAGCATTCAGACACCAATGTTCGTTGAACCTGTGGTTTTGGCAGCAACTGCGCAATACCCACAGAGTCAAGGGTTGTTGCTAGATCTTAGCTGCAATTCAAGCAACATCTTAACCAACGTTCTACAAGTGAGAAATGGAAGAGTCACAACAATCATGATGGAGGGAAGATCAGTCTACATCGCACCTCTTTCGTACACCTACTCCTGGATGAACCGAATGCGATTTATAAATGGCGATATTGACATCAAGAGCACTTGGTCTTTGAACAACCAAACCAACCTCACAATGGCGGTGTATACTGGTCCAAATGCACCATCAGCAACCATCCAAGTACCAGATGCGAGCCCGACAAACTATCTTCAAGCTTTCAACTTTGGACTGACCAGCTGTAACGGACAAGCGATAGTTTCAATGATCAATCAATTCCGAGACCGCAACTCTGCTTTGCTAAAGACCAACATTTCAACCTCAATCAACATGTGGCCTTTCGTCTCTGAAGTTGGAATTTCCAAACTTCTTTCCCCGATTTGGCCGTGCGAAATGTGTCTAGGAGAAATCGAAGGAGAGTTGGTGTTTGATGCAACAAACCCATCAAGCAAACAGGCGTCTATCCACATAATGACATCAAGGACAAGCTTGTGGACAATGTCTTACAGCATGGGAACTCGTCCTGACCAAGCTTCCTTTGTATCAGCCAGCACAGAATGGCAGGCGAACGTTGGCCGAACTACAGCTCCGCACATCTTGTTCTCCACAACAGTCGAAACACTGCAGGGACGCCGCTACATGCTCCAAACACGTGCGCTATCTCAAAACATGGGTGCTTACTCTGGCTGCTTAAATGAAACTTTCAGCCAAGTAGTTGGACAGCGTCTTCAAAATGAAATAGAGATCCAAAGTGAAATTCTCTCCTTGAAGAACCTACTGATCTGGGGAAATGATGAGTCGCGAATTATGTTGAGGTGAGTCAGCGAATTCTTGACTTTTTTAGTCAACTTTATGTAAACGATGCAGCAAATTAAATTTATTACATTTTAATCTTTCATTACACTTGATAATTGGGATTTTGTTTCACATTTAAAGCAAATGCTCACAATCATGTATTTAATGCCAAGCACACATTGTTAAATATATAATAATGTCGAACAGTGCTAAATCTACCATATAAGAACTATTTCAGTGTTCACAAAAATATACCAATAAATGATTTAAATATTTTTGCTGTACATTTTAACAATACAAATAATTTCAATTAACAAAAAAAATACAAAAAATATACCAATAAATGATTTAAATATTTTTGCTGTACTTTTTAACAATACAAATAAATTCAATTAACAAAAAAAAATACAAAAAATATACCAATAAATTATTTAAATATTTTTGCTGTACATTTTAACAATACAAATAATTTCAATTAACAAAAAAAATACAAAAAATATACCAATAAATGGTTTAAATATTTTTGCTGTACGTTTTAACAATACAAATAAATTCAATTAACAAAAAAAAATACAAAAAATATACCAATAAATGATTTAAATATTTTTGCTGTACTTTTTAACAATACAAATAAATTCAATTAACCAAAAAAATACAAAAAATATACCAATAAATGATTTAAATATTTTTGCTGTACGTTTTAACAATACAAATAATTTCAATTAAAAAAAAATATATAAAAAATATACAAATAAATGATTTAAATATTTTTGCTGTACGTTTTAACAATACAAATAATTTCAAATAATTTTACAGAACTCCTAACACTGAGGCCGCGTCTCTGGGTATGGACATCACATTCCATGGGGACGAGATGGTCGTCCGTGATGTTCGGATCATGGGGGTCAATCTGCAACGGATGAACGTTGCTCTCGTCCGAAACGACCTGGGCCAACTGACCGGTTTGAACATGAGGGATCTGACACTGACCATTGCGCCCATGAACTGCGATCTTGTGACTATCACTGGACATGCTAGTCTTGTTCTAGGTGGGCCTTGCGATATCGCAATCCAGGATTCAACTGCTAAGATTGTGAAGATCATTGTCACTGCCCATCCTGGATCTGTATGGGAACTACAAGCTAATGTGTTGGTCAACCTTCCCACTATTAGACACGAGTTGTTGTACAACTTCATGATGTCTGACACCCAGTATGTAGAAAACCTTAACACCTCCCTGATGATGATGAATAAAGCGTCGTCCAAGATGGCTCCGATCATGCTTGTTGACTACGAGACTCTGTTAAACAAGGATGCCACCGCACAGATGTGGCTTGGATCGTTTAACTCGTCTGTAATGATGTGGACTTCTTTCACACCTTGCACCCCCATCAAGACCACCATTAGAATCACTCCAACCCCTGAAAGAGATGCAGCTGCTGCAGAAATGAACATCTTCCACACCAACCACCCTTTACTACACGACAAAATGGATCGTTGCAAACACCTGTCAAGGCTACCTGCAACCGATGAAAGGTATGAAGATCTGCATCCCAACTAAGATTATCGTGCGGTCAGCTGCTACAACTCCATTGGTTATCCTGACCAATGCGTTTGAGATGACACCAACTCACTATGCAACCGACATCAACACAACAGTCAATATGTGGGATATTACTGCAAGGATGTGGAAACCATTGATTAACATCGCAACCAACTGGAACATGACAACCCCGCATGCATCCAGGCCTACTGTCGGAAACCTAAACATGACAATTATGCTGTTGCGTTCGAGAATTGGCATGTCAAGTGCCACGGCTATCTCCACACCAGATGGCATCAACAGAATGGTGACTACGACCTGGAGGATTGGAAATATGCCGGCCACAACCATCACCCTCGCTGCCCCCACGTCCGCCAATGGACCAAGGAGACTCACAGTGCAAGCTTTGGACACTGAGATGTTGTCTGCTGATGTTGCAACCAGCGGTTGTGTCCCTGTGACGCTGATCGCCGAGATGTGCCTTCCACACACAGCCCGAATCACCAACATGAACACAAACATCCCACTCACAAGAATCCTACGCATCGTGCCTTTGATCGACAACCTCTTGCCGCGAAGTGTACCGGAATTGGACATCAGGTTAACAGGCTCATCTGCAACATGGACAATCAGCAGACAAGCAAGCATGTGGACCGTCACATCAACAGCAACGATCAACGGGCCACAGTTGACGGAGCCGCTCAACATAGAATCAACAACCATCATCTCACCAACGTCATGCTCCAACAGGATGACAATGAATAAGTGGGTTGAAACGTGGACAATGACATTCGTCCCAACAACAATGGCAGTGACAATGGACCTCAGTGTTACAACACCCATGTAAGCATTACTTACATTACATTAATTTGGACGGGTCCACAGTAGCCACCGGGACCAGGAATGTAGGCTGTGATACATTACATTAATATGGGTGGGTCCATGGTAGCCCCGGGACCAGGAATTTAGGCCATGATACATTACATTAATATGCATTATTTTCAATTGTCTTTGTTATATTCGGATACTGTTACACAGGTTTTCAGCCTTTTTATTTAACAAACACTGTCCAGTTCGAATTAAGTTCAAAATATACTTTAAGTTTAAAAAGTTTTACACCTTAGTAGTCATGCTTACAGTCTATGTTGGAATGTTTATTCCTTGATATGCATGTTTAGCATCTACTTATTATATTTCCGACCGGTTGGTCATGTCCGGCCGGTTAGTGTGGCGGTTAAGTGCATTGCCTTTCAATCGAAAGGTTGCAGGTGCGAAACTGGTCGCTAACTAGTCGGTTGTGTCCTTGGGCAAGGCACTTTACGGACATTGCTTGACCCCAGCGGATTAATGGGTTCTACCTAATTGAAGGAACAAGTCTATAATATACAACACACTGAAATATCATTATGTTATGCCCACAATATGTTATGCATGCCCACCATAACCCGATGGTGGGCGCGAGTTGATCTGACATGTGTAAAACCCTTGGTTTTACCACTCACGGAAATAAACATAAATATCCTATCTTATCCTATTTTTCTTTAGCTCAATTTATGTTCAATTTAAATCATTTTCAGGCTGATCAACCACATGCGGGTGGATTCACCTGGACTTTTGCGACTCAACAATCTTGTTCTTCGGCTTAAAACACTTGGCGAGCTCGGAAGAATCGTTCCAGTTGACATCGACCTTGAATGGCAGAAACAAGGTGCCACTTGGAACCTGCAACTCCGTTCACTCCATGTAGATCTTGCATCTGTGGTCAAGTTGAATGTGTCGATCATACTCGATGACACGAGATACTTCGTTCACTGGAATATTGGCTCCCCACGGTGAGTTATGGTAGTTTGTATCTTACGATAAAATATATTTACTTACTGATTGTTTTACTTAGCGAAAACCATACACCATTACTAATATATTAACCATTCGTCCATTACTGATATATTTACTTATCAAAAGTGTGGTGGGTTATGGCTGTTGTAGTTTGCATTTTACTATAATATATTCATGTTTTTCTCTGATATTTAAAAGCACAAAAGACGTTATTACATTGGTAATTGTCAAATTCAGACTCCCACCGTTGGAATATCAAAGCTATTGCAGTTTGTTGTATATGATTAAAACGTTCATTTAATTTTATGACATCATTAATCTATTGGATTCAGACTAAGTACACAACCGTATGGCTAACAGATTGTTACCGGATCACTAATTTTTTTCTGCAGTCTAATTGGATCAAAATTGTTTATTTTAAAAATCGAATATCTAAAAAAAATAGTGTGAAGGTAAACGATTATACTAGCATTCGGTATACCTTATTTTTAAGGTTATCAATTACAAAAGGTGAATTTGTTTAAAATTTCAGATTCCCGTTGTGGAACCAGATAGTGGAGGTTGATCTTCGGCAAAACAGTCGATCGTCAGACTGGCTTTGCTCATCTGCTATCAGCAACCTCTTCTTCTGGATGCGGATGAACTCCACCGTCAGCAGCGGGGTCATCGGGCCGATCATGACGACCATAGGTTTTCCGGACTCACCCAACGGACTAACCATCCAGTGGGAGGCAGCACAGAGAAAGTGGATTCTCTCCTTTACTGACGATGCCTTGTATAGATGTGAGGGGATTCCCCAAACCAGCAACCCAGACCAATACCAATTCACATGCTGGAGAGCTCAGGTAAAATCATGTGCTATGACCGGTCAAATATAATGTTTCTATGAAAAATAAACCCAATGTTTCTATGAAAAATAAACCTAGTGTTTATATGAAAAATTCAGTATATTGTATCTATAGTATGATTCTTTAAATATATGTTTTCATAATTCTTTAAAAGTATTGTTTTTTTGAAATATATATTACAATGTTTCTATGACAGTCATTGTAAGATTTTTATAACAATCTTCAAGTATAATTTTTTTAAAATATAATACTGTTTAACTGTGTAGTGGCAATGGAATGTACATTAACATGTTTCATCTTAACAATCATAGATGTCCATTTTTATTTCATGTTTACTGTGCTGGTTGTGCAATAAGTAAAACCCACGAAATCAGTTTTATTAAAATTTTAAACTTTAATAAAAAATTAAAAAAAAAAACGATATCAGTTTTAATAAAAAGTTGGTTTGATTCTTTCTATTTTGCGATATAAATCAAATACAAAATACCATACAATCGAAAAATGACACTGACTTCATAAATTCATCAAAAAATGGATTTTTTTTGCAAAAACAGCATGTGTACTAAAAAGTGGTATTGATTTACACTGCACTTAATCATACACCGTAAAGTGCCTTGCCCAAGGACACAACCGACTAGCTAGCGACCAGTTTCGCACCTGCAACCTTTCGATTGAAAGGCGACACACTTAACCGTTAGACCAACGGTCCGGAGCATGTGTAATAAAAAGTAAAAAGTGGTATTAATTTGCACTTAATCATACGCTTGCTAATTACAGCTCTAAATAACAATGTGTTAATTACAATCCCAGCCCCGCCAAGGCAAGGCCCCATCCCGAACCACCCAAGTTGCAAGTTGGGTGGGACCAAACCTCCTAACACCAACTACATGGGTGCAATGGGTCCCACAGATTCTGTCATTCAATTGGAACAAGCTTTTGAACCAGCAGTGGATTGCCAATGAGCTTAACACTGTAAGTTGAAATCATTGCTGTTTTGTAAAATTTAATTTAAAATTTTAGAATTTTTTTTATGGATAGGATATTCATGTTTTATTCACAGAAATAAGAACATACAAGGGAAAATTTAATTGCATACAAGGAAAAATACAATTTTTTTATGGATAGGATATTCATGTTTTATCCACATTAATAAGAACATACAAGGGGTATTGCTCAGGTAATTATCAAACTATTGGAGCTATTGCCGTGACCCACCAAGCTAATTAACCAGTTTACTCCCAGACCTGCTATATGAATATAATCTGTACACTTTTGTTATAACTCAAAAAACTTAAAAAAACACATTATCGTCATAATTAAATCTTTGTTTGACATTTCAACAGATTTGCCACATTACGGAACCTGCTTTATCCACACGTATTGCCAGATACATTTCCATGGAATCCGAAAAACTAATGAAAAAGTTAAACACAGACCTTAACTTGGAAGATGGTAGGTAACAATATAGGATAGGGTAGGATATTTATGTTTATCCCCGTGAATGGGAAAACCAAGGGGGTTGACACACAGGCAATCGTCAGATCATCTCGCACCCACCATCGGGTTAACAAAGCTATTGCAACCTTTCGGATAAACGGCGCCGCACTAAACCACCAGACTAATTAGTCAGACAATGTTTGGTGCAATATTTATTATTACATAATGCAATAGTAAATTAATCTTATTACTTTACTCTTACTGAAATAAATTAACCCATCCATATCTGAAGAATATAAAGTAGCTTTTGCTATTTCCTTTGCCAGAAGCAATGCCATCAAAAACTAATTTAAAATTTTCTTCTGTTTAGCCCTCCAAATGATGACCTACATGCAATACATCCCATACTACCAACCAGTAGCAAATGGAGTGGGTGGATGGAATAGATGGCTGAAGCAACTTATTGGAGCTGACTTACAAACTGGTATAAAAACTGGCTCCAACTGGATTGCTTTCCAATGCAATGTCACCTGCTCAAGGTACTGTGTTGTTTAAAAATGGGTGTTTTTTTGTTTATTTGTATATAACTCTGTATTTCTGTAACTATGTAATCGTTTTTTGTATATAACTCTGTATATAAACAGGTCAAGCAAACCATTCAGACACAAGGCGTTTTAATTAGGATAGGATAGGATATTCATTTTTATCCCCGTGAATGGGAAAACCAAGGGGGTTTAACACACGGGCAATCATCAGATCCCCTCGCGCCCACCGTCGGGTTACCTGAGCTATTGCAGTGTGTTGTATATGATAGACACGTTCCTTCAATTTGGTAGAACCAATTAATCCGCTGGGTTCAGTCAATGTCCATAAGTGCTTTGCCCAAGGACAGAGTCGACTAGCTAGCGATCAGTTTGGCACCTGCAACCTTTCGATTAAAAGGCGACACACTTAACCGCCAGACTAACCGGCCGGACCATAAATTATAACTATTTAAGTATTTCAAACATATAATAAATTATTTCTATAGTTGTTCAGCACCAGTGGCCATGGAATTGAGAATGCGATTGGACGAGAACAATCAACCGATTGTTAACACCACAATTACAAACTCAGCGATGGCTATATACGCCACCTGGACCACATCGTTAGTTTTAGTTTATTACATTTTGCTCCAAAAAAAAGATAAAAGTGCGATTCATATTATAACTAAGAATAGAAAGAAACTATAATGCACTTGAGCAATGCTTTTCCTGGTTATAAATGATTAGCCAATAGCTCATAGGAATCGCTCCAGCAACACTTTATGTTGCATTTCTTACAATATGCATGGATAAAGATTGGTTTCTACCTATGGGGTCAAGTTACTTTGAGAAAGGTGTATACTATAACTATTTCTCTATACAAAATGATATAGGACAGGATATTGTTTTTTTTTAAATGGTACAACAAAAGGGGTTAACACAACGTACATGCGTTTGAACAGTAAAGCTATTGCAGTGTGTTGTATAAGATAAGAAGATTATTTTATGTTTTATTTCTTAGAATCCAATTAATCCACCGGCTGTAGGTGATATCTGCGGAGTGCCTTGCCGATATAACCGACTATCCAGCAATAGTTTTGATACTAAAACCTTTTGCCCGAAAGGCGACGCACCAGAATGACATATAACTCTATAACAAATGCGTAAATTTTTATACTTCTCTTAACCCCTCAGAATTCCTCCGAGAATTGTTCATACCTCCGTTCAAATGCTGAATCGTCCTGGTCACATGGACACACACACCACATACTCCAACACTGGCCCGACCACCATAACTGCCGACATTGTGCCAGCTAACATGGATCGAGTACGATGTGTCGGTCACACCAACAACGCGATGTCCATGTTGCACTTTGTGTGCAATAAAATGCAGGTACGGATATGATATTGAGCCATGGAATAACTGGATAGGATAGGATAGGATATTCATGTTTATCTCCTTGAATGGGAAAACCAAGGGGGTTAACACACAGGCCATCGTCAGATCACCTCGCGCCCATCGTCGGGTTACCGGAGCTATTGCAGTGCATTGTATATGATAGACAAGTTCCTTCAATTTGGTAGAACCCACTAATTCGCTGGGTTCAGGCAATGTCCGTAAAGTGCCTTGCCGAACCTGACATATTTTTACGTCTATACCTGGGATTAAAAAGTGCAAAAGACATTTTATCACAGGGTGTTTACCAGTTTAGCTCTTGCCAAACTCTAACATATTATTTTGTTTACTTATACTCAAGGTTTGTGACAGTAAAGTACATAGTGGATATGTTATTGGTCAAATTTACATTGCTTTAATATTCGACTAACTTTGTTTATTCTTCCATCCATTTACATAATAAAGTTTAACATTGAGCTAATATTAACATTTTTGTATTTTTAAAAACAAACCATTTTTTGTAATCTATCTAATGACTGTGCTCCTTAAAATAATCTCAACTTTGTCCAATTTGGTAAAAAAATGAAATTTCCATTTAAATTTTTTTGCTTTAATTTTATGCTACTTATAAATTCACTGCTATGAAAAGGCTAGGTTAAAAGGAATTCACGAATTTGTTTCTGTAGGATAGGATAGGAAATTCATGTTTATTCCCGTGAATGGTAAAACCAAGGGGTTTAACACACGGGCAATCGTCAGATCACCTCGCGCCCACCGTCGTGTTAAAATTGTCAATTGCTTGATGTCGATTTCTTTTCCAGCCAGTTGTATTTCGCATTTTAAACTTGAATTATGAAACCCAGGGGGATACTGTTGGACCAGTGATTACCACATTTGATCTTCCAACGAACTGGTGGCAAATCTTCATTGCAACAACCCAAGCGTATATGAATCCTGTTAGTCAGCCACTAAGCGTAAGTGGGTTGGTGATAATATTGAATTACTACAACTAGCATTACTTAGTTGGTTATTATTATGTTTGGTAACTTTAATCCAACCATTTAAATCTACTGAATTAAGGTAATGTTCATTAGTAGTCTGCTCAAGGACACAACTGTGCGGACAGTAATCCTGAGTAAATTCAAACTATATCTACTGGCTAGTATTCAGTTTAGTTCCTACAACTTTTTGGCTGAAAAATGAAGCATTTACCCACTACCTATCCAACCAGAAGAATAATACTTTAAACTTTAATCCGTTTATTTAAATGAACTGAATCAAGGTAAAGTCCATTAGAAGCCTTGTCCAAGGACACAATTGTGTGGTCAGTAATCACAGTTAGACTTAAACTATCTAGTGTTAAGTTGTTTTCTTTCTACAACTTTTTTTAACCCTTTTTTTTACTCACCTATTAGGCCAGATAAAAAATACTTTTAAATTCATCTTTTTCATCATTAAATTCATCTTTTTCATCATTAAATTCATCATTTTCCTGCTCAGGATGATCTGTATCAACTAGTTGAAGCAACCCGATCATTTATCACCATTTTTGACCCAGTTGATGCCCCCGTTCAGTCAGGTAGGTCTAGTTGATGATTACATTTTCAAATCGTAACTAAAATATTTAAAACTGTCGTGATTCTGAAAAAAAATATAAAGTATTTTTTTAAACATCAATATGTAAAGTTGTGGGTTTAAAACCAGCCACTAGTCAGGCGCTTGTCATTAATGTATTTAATTAAAGGGTTTATGATGAAAGTCATTTATACACTACACTAGCTCCAGTAACCTAGCTGTGGGCACAAGGTTTTGATTTTTCTTTATTTTACAATTATTTTATTTCACAAATATTTTATTTCACAAATATTTTATTTCACTATTTTTTTTTTATTTCATAATTTTTTTTCTTCACTGTTTTTTTTATTTCACAATTTTTTTTCTCCACAGACCAACTCCAACAAACACTTAAATCGAGCTACAACTTCATGATGGCTGCTGTGCCTTACAACTCTTGGGACGTTTCACAGATGCTAGTGGGGATAATATACCCGGCAATGGGACCTGAAGGCATGAGGTTGGATATAGATGACTTCATATCATATGGAACCTTTTATATTAGATTATTTGTTTGCTGTTATTAGAGATCTACCTTACAAGCTGAAATGTTGTAGTACCCTGTGCCAATAATCGAATTGTTGGAGCGATTACAGTGTGTGTGAATTATTAGTTTATATATACTCTATTGTAGGTGAAAGCATGTTGTATCAATTGTAAGTTAAGGTATGTTCCTAGTACTGTGTGGATGGTTCATTTAATTAAATCATCGTGAAAGGGAAACCAGGTTTTAAGTGGAATTTTAAACATCCCTTTATAACAGAAGAAGTATATTAACAGCATATGATTTTTTATGTTTGAGTAGACTAAGGTTGTCCGGCTGGTTAGTCTGGCGGTTAAGGGTGTCGCCTTTTAATTAAAAGGTTGCAGGTGCGAAACTGATCGCTAACTATTTATTGTTTCCTTGGACAAGGCACTTTACGGACATTGCCTGAACCCAGATCAATGGGTTCTACCAAATTAAAGGAACATGTCTAACATATACAACACACTGCAACATTCACGGGGATAAACATAAATATCCTATCCCACCCTATCCAACAAGATTATACATTGGGTATGATTACAGTTCATTCTAACTCCTTCCTAATTTGTTTCTAGAATCCCTGTATGGCGCACGACAAACCCGCTTGTGGATATGACGTTCTTCGTTGATATTGGAACTGAGATCGGCATTTCTGTGGATACCTCATCTGAGTAAGTGGTTTGGGATAGGATATTCATGTTTATCCCCGTGAATGGGAAAACCAAGGAAGTTAACACACAGCCAATTGTCAGATCACCTCGCGCCCACCGTCGGGTTACCGGAGCTATTGCAGTGTGTTGTGTATGATATAGACAATCCTTTAATTTGATTGAACCCATTAATTCGCTCGTTCTGGCAATGTATGTAAAGTGCCTTGCCCAAGGACACAACCGACTAGCTAGCGACCAGTTTGGCACCTGCAACCTTTCGATTGAAAGGCGACGCACTTTTGCTTTTACACATGCCATAGATCCCTATAGTTTTTAAGATTTACTACCAAAAAAAGTAAAAAACAAGGAAAAATGGTACTGAAACTTACCTTTTGTAGATGTTCTGTTTCATATATGTTACAATATGTATTTATTATGTTAATTGGAAGTATATGTATGATCAATTATGTCATTTTGTTGTGTTGTGTACCATAAAGACATTGTACAGTTTTGTATGACCTGTGAAACCAATGGTTTTAAGCCATTTCTGCTTGTGCATGTGGAGCATGCCAAGTTCTTGTTTTAACACTATGCAACCTAGATAAACAAATTAATTTACCAACTTCCACAGATTGCCTTTGATGACGGGCACTATGGGTATAAACCTTATGTCGAAAAACAACATACCAATGCTTGGTATGATCAGCAATAACAATCTCTGGAAAAGTAACACTCAGTATAATATAAGGTAAACTTTTGAACTTAAAATAAAATATTTTTGTATTTAGGGTAGGGTATTTATTATTTTATTCCTGTGAATGGGAACACACAAGGGGTGTTATCACAAGGGTAATAGTCAGTTACCTTGTTTATATTCGACTAGAGGGTGTTACCTTGTACGACTAGACGGTGATCCACTATTATTTCAACTGTTACAAAGTCTGTCCTAGTTGCTAGAACCACTGCAGTGATGTAGTGGTTGATTCATAACACCTTAACCTTCACTGTTAAGGTGTTGGTGATTTTAACGTTAGAATTTTTATGGAAACTCAATGTACACATAGCATGGTCCGACTGGTTAGTCTGGCGGTTTACTGCATCGCCTTTCAATAGAAAGGTTGCAGGTACGAAACTAGCTAGTCGGTTGTGTTCAGGGCAAAGCACTTTACGGACATTGCCTGAACCCAGCGGATTTATGGGTTTAACCAAATTGAAGGAACATGTCTATCATATACAACACACTTAGATAGCCCCGGTAACCCGACGGTGGGCGCAAGGTGATCTGACAATTGCCTGTGTGTTAACCCTCTTGGTTTTCCCATTCACGGGGATAAACATGAATATTCTATTCTCCTATCCTATCCTATTACAAAAACTAAATGATGATTTTTGGATACAATATACCAAGTTTGAGCCATGTGTCTTCATTAATTAGGACGATGAAACTAGAAGGATCAACAGTCGTTTTACCTGATATCACTAATGACATCAAAATCATCCCTGTGTTTGCAACCACTGGGCAAATGAGTGGGTTAAAGAGCAACTTTGCCGACGGCGAAGGAACAAACTACCAATGCATTGCAACTATGGGGGATCCTATTAATGTCGTCTGCTATAAACTGGTGAGCTTATTTGAAACATGACTAAAATTTGATCACTTTACGATAACCCAATCTTCATAAAATGTGTACAGCACTAGAGTACTATTTTTTCTTTTTATCTCTGTTGGTTTTAATATATATGTGTTGTTGCTTTTATCTTATCTTGTAAGAATTATATTAAACAAAATGACCAGCCTGATGTAGGATAGAATATGTGTATATTGGTTAGAAAAGCACATAAGGGCGTTGGAACCAGGAAATCATTTACATTATTTCATGTCCTAATTTGGGCTAACAGGGATTTTTTCAGTTGTTAAATGCAGTACAGTCATTGCTGTAGTTTTCTTTAAACATAATAAATACACTTGCTTCAAGCAACCCCCTTAAATAAGTACCTGGACATTTTTGATCACACAAATGGACATTTTTGATCACATAAAGGTAGTGCCAATCACTATATTTAAACCATTGTGGATAAATAAATCATCTGAACCCAGCTGAATAATGGTTTCTACCAAATTAAAGGATTATGTCTGTCATATACAAAACAATGAAATAGCTCCGGTAACCCGACGATGGGCGCGAGGTGATCTGACGATTGCCCGTGTGTTAACCAACTTGGTTTTCCCATTAATGGGGATAAACATAAATATCCTATCCTATCCATGTAAATAAATACAACTTGATACAGGAACCACGCACCCCAGTCTGCAGTTTTCCAATGCTAACAAACTCCCCAATCTACGATACAATGAGCACTTTGTGGATGATTGTACCAGCAGTCTACACTGCTGCTTTGCAACCTGTAGTGTTTAAAAGCATGATGAGGGAGGTAAGAGACTTACGAGTATGTTGTAGGGTAGGGGTAACCATATTTATTCTCAGATATAGGAAAACACTGGGTAGTTATATTAAAATAAGTTCATTTTAACTTCATGAGCGAATTTTAAATTTTAAGTTCATAGCAATTTGTTTGAACCCATTAAAACCTCATAGAAGGCAAGGACACCTAAGTGGCTTATTGGGAATTCGGAAAGTTGTTTAAATTGGAAAAATTGTTTGGAAAGGTGCAAAATTGGAAAAAAAATGTTTAGGAAGAGGCTTTAGTAAAATTGTTTGAAAGGGTGCAAAATTGGAAAAATTGTTTAGAAAGGGGCTTTAGTAAAATTGTTTGAAAGGGTGCAAAATTGGAAAAATTGTTTAGAAAGGGGTTAAGGTAAAGACCAATTAGTGGTTACGAGAAACATATATACATCTATCTAAATTATCAACAGAGTTTGAACTTTGTGGACGAGCACGCATTAGACACACTCTCATCATACTTAACTGCTGAGTGTCGACCCATTGTGAACAACATGCACACACACATCAACCAAATGACCAGAGAGGTCCTGAAAGAAACATCATTGCCTCTTAATGAAGGTGCAAAGTGTTTTAATTTAAGAGTTATTATTTTATTATGTGATTAGCAATCGATTAACCAAAGTTTTGTCTGTGATAGCTCTATTTATTTCTGTAAATAAAAAAGCGCAGCTGGGGTTATTATACGGGCAATTGTCAGAATACCACGAGCCCACTGATAGGTTACTAGATTGCAGTGTGTTGTGTATAATTATGACGCTCTTTGAGTTTTAGAACATCGCATTAATCTAGCGCCAATTAAGATATTCATGTGTGACGATATGTTAACTTAGCCGAAATTGTTCCTGCTCAGGTCATTTAAATAGTTGACACAGCACAATATAATAGCTTTGGCAACTAGTCTGTTACTTCAATTTAATAGAACCCACTAATCCGCTGGGTTCAGGCAATATCCGTTAAGTGCCTTGCAAGGACACAACCGACTAGCTAGCGACCATTTTCGAGCCTACAAGCAACTAGTCGGGGGTTATGCTGTACTTTTGTATGCAAGATTAGCGTTGGTTTCTCATTTGCTCATTTTTCAACTATTCTACAGGTATTGTGACAGACATTTTGATGCAGTTTATGCTAAGCGGACAGCCTTGGAACATGTATTCCGGACGATACAGATACAACCATGTGATGGAGGACCTTTTGAGAAGTGTCAGACAAAACTATATTGAACCATTGGTGGAAGTCACACGAGCAGTTTCGGAGGTTTGGAAGATTTAAATTTCTTTGTTTGATTTTGACGAACGTTTCCAATACAATAATTGTATCACTGTGGGACAAGGTAGGGCGTTGTAAAAGGCGATTAGCTTACCTTGTGCCCGCAGCCGGTTAAGGTAAAGTGTTGTAAAAGACGTTTAGCTTACCTTGTGCCCGCAGCCGGTTAAGGTAGAGTGTTGTAAAAGACGTTTAGCTTACCTTGTGCCCGCAGCCGGTTAAGGTAGAGTGTTGTAAAAGACGTTTAGCCTACCTTGTGCCCGCAGCCGGTTAAGGTAGAGTGTTGTAAAAGGCGATTAGCCTACCTTGTGCCCGCAGCCGGTTTCAATACAGTTGCAGTGTGTTATATATGTTGGATACCTTACTTAAGTGTTTGCTCAAGCTTAATAATTAACTGGATTAAAGAAATCCCTATTGTCTAAGAAAGCCACTCAACTGGTCACTGACTGGTTTTGATCTAATCATCTTCCGACTAATGGAATAAAGCTCCACTATGCATTATATCAATTAGGAAGAAAAATTAAGATTTGTAAAATGAAAATTTAATATTTCTAATACTCTAGCATAGTCATTTTTTCAAGTCATTATGAAGAATGCTTAAAGATATTTCCTGGTGAATTTATTTTTTTACTTTTATATTAATAATAATGCCATTTAATACTGGGGGAAAATGAAAACTGTACTAAAAAACTTCAATATGGTAGAAAAGTATAAAAACAAAACTAAAAAAGAAAAAAAGTAGAAAAAAGAAACTAGAAACTTCAATATGGTAGAAAAGTAGAAAAAAGAAACTAAAAACTTAAATGTGGTAGAAAAGTAGAAATAAGAAACTAAACACCCAAATCCACAGATCGTTAAACAAATTGAACGAATGTTGCCAAATATGCAATTCAGGCTTGTGAATTACGATCTTACGAAAAACATCCAATCTGCTTATAACTACGCCCAGGTAAGCGACCAATATTGAATGTCAAGATTGGTGTTGCCACCAAATACATTTAATTAGTTCTGCGGAGTAGCTTAGAGGTTTAGTGAGTCGATTTCCAGCCAAAAGGTTGTAAGATCAAAACTGGTCACAAGCTGGTCGATTAGACAATGGATGGTATACAGTTGGATTTTGTCAAGCATATTTAAATAAATTTTTACTAATAATTGACTAATATTGTAACAAAAAAATAGAAAAATTTAACAAAACAATGTAACTCCAAAGAAAACAATATTGCCAAAACTGAGTTTTGAGAAAATGTAACCTTAATATTATATTCCTGCAGAGGTGGTATGAGATAAGCTACATGTTAAACAAGGCAATGTGTTCACCACAACAAGTAGCCCCGGTATATTTCGACATCTATGACAACTCTTACCTCATGGACTACATCTGGTCATACTTTGCCAACCAAGGTACTTACTTTATTTTTGTCTGCATTATATATATCGCCTGTGCTTAGAAAGGATAGGATAGGATATTCCTGTTTATCCCCGTGAACGGGCAATCGTCAGATCACCTCGCGGCCCACCGTCGGGTTACCGGAGCTATTGTAGTGAGGTGTATGATACATTCGTTCCTTTAAATTAGTAGAACCCATTAATCCGCTGGTTGCAGGCAATGGCCGTTAAGTGCCTTGCTCAAGGACACAATCGACTAGCTAGCGACCATTTTCGAACCTGCAACCTTTCGGTTAAAAGGCGTCGCACTAAACTACGAGACTAACTGGTCGAAGAAAGCTTATTTCGTTCTGCAATGCTGATAGTTAAAGCTGCAATTGAAACGTTTTTGTATACAATTCTATTTCCAGCGCATTTCAAGACTTTTGTATTGTTTCTTATTGAAATATTAAAATAAACTAATAAAGAGTAATCTTAACTGTACTGGTGCTACCACATTGTTAGTTTAGTAAAACGAAAGGGCAGTCAAAGTTGTTTTTTATATCTTAATTTCAAATAAGATATGAATTAATCCATTACTAGACTGTACAGAAAACCAACTGTGGGCAAAAGGTTATCTTCTGGAGAAACTGTGTATGTTGCATCCACGCAAATATAACAACCATCCACCCAATGTAGCTATAATGAAAAGTGATAATACCCCATGTTTGCTCCCAGGTGCACGTTCTGAAAGCTTCTTTGGCCAAACAAGCCAACAGATAATCACGTGGGACGGACAATACTTCGAACTTCCACAGTGGGTGGCGAACAGCTGCGGATATGTCTTTGCCACTGACCCTATCAACAACCAGTTCATAAGCTATGTTAAAGGCAATACTAACTTCGTTGGTGAGTACTTTAACTCACAATACTGATCCGTTTGGGTTTGACTCTTATATTAAGAGTTTGAAAAACAATTGGTGTGATTTTTCTTGTGTTAACTTGTATTGACAGAATGAAATATAGCAAACCGTTATGTAGCCCAATGGTTATTACACCATGTCTTTAAAATGGTCCGAAATCGTTATGGGGCTTAATAGTTATTACACCATGCCCTATGATAATGGTCTGAGTGTCTAAGCCACCACGAATTTAAAAATTGCCATGATATAAGTATTTACTATTTAAGAATAGGCATTATTTTTCCAATTCATTAACAAAAACTATAGGAATATCCAATATAATATATGTTTGTACTTTAAAAACTCTGGGCATTGTGTATAACGTTCCTACCCATAAATAAACATTAACCCTTCTAATATGTTTTAATATTTGATATCTACAGCGGTACCTGGGTACTTAATTGAAATCCTGCCGAACCGAAAGGTCTACATCACCGACAAAACCGGAACCAGAAGCCAAATTCAGCTTCCGTATGTTGGCGACAACATTGTGTGCGCTGCTGTAAACAAGGACATCGGGTACTGCGAAACAGCGGATATAAAGGCGTATAGAAGATACCTTCCAGGAGGAATGCAGATCGGACAGCTCGTGGTACGTTTACTGGATTGAGTGGTTATTTGAATATGTAAAGTTGGTAGGGACATATAAACAGGAAATGATATGAAGGGCTGTAAAGAGTGGTATGATGGGCTGTAAAGAGCTAATCTGCTTAATTCCGGATCCTGGCATCGACCCTTTAAAAAATTTGAATTGTAACCTCCCATGATTCGCAGGTCAAGAACCCAGTGTATATAACCGGATTGATGGGAAGCTACCATGACAGTGCAAACGTATCGATGCTCAATACCATTGATGGATTGCCAGCGGACGACGTGGCTCAATTCCAATCTTCGTTCAGTATTGGTGGAAGTTCGGAGTGTGTCGTGGATCAACGGGTGGGTTAATTGTAGAAGTGATGTTTTTTTTCAATTTTTTGGAGATACTACGGTTTGTTTGCTTCGTTCATTCATTCATATCCTTAAAAGTGTGTAATTGGAACACCATGTTTTTTTCCTGGCTATCGTAAGACATCCATACGCACTATCTAGTTTCTGGAGCTAATACAGTGTGTGAATGGTTAGTTCATCTAATCATGGGTGTGAAGTTAGACCCAAGTATCGTGAGACAACTCATACTCACAGTCAAGATACATAGATAGCACTTACATTGCGAATAACTGCTTTGTTTCGACATACATGCGTGTATAATACACTTACATGTATCATACAGAGAATCCGAGCACAACAGGGACCAACTGCCGCCTCTCAGATGTGCAGAGAAACGTTCAACACACCAAGCATCCAAGCAATCGCACAAAGCCACCCCCGATATTACGCCTCATACCTGCAAGCATGCTGTGACGGCGTGACGCAACCGGGCCAGCCGTGTGTTTATACTGATGAGTTGGTGGTTGAGATGCAGTATATGGGATACCCAGCGAGACAGTCGCACTCATGCTGTAAGTTTGGTCTAAGATGACCATGTTTTTACTGGAGAAATGGCAGGAAGCGTTATCGGTCCGGCTGGTTAGTCTGGCGGTTAAGTGCGTCGCCTTTCAATCGAAAGGTTGCTGGTGCGAAACTGGTCGCTAGCTAGTCGGTTGTGTCCTTGGGCAAGGCACTTTACGGACATTGCCTGAACCTAGCGGATTAATGGGTTCTACCAAATTGAAGGAACGTGTCTATCATACACAACACACTGCAATAGCCCCGGTAACCCGACTCGTGCTCACCGTCGGTTATTTATGGCAGTTTGGTGATAACAACGAATATTTTTCGAATTTTTGGTTAAACCCATTTATCCAATGGTTCTACCAATACCCAATCAGTGCCTTTTTAAGGGACACAATCGTCTACCGTTTCGATTCCGCGTCTAATCGTTTCGGTTCCGCAACCTTTTGACTAATGCACCACTAACCAAACCGGATTAAAGACGAACCAACAACGGTTACAGCTTAAAAACTAACGAATGTCATTTCAGTGGAATGCAGCAAGTCCCCCCAACCGCAACTGGACCAAGCCCAACTCCACATTCTCGTTTCTCTCAGCGAACAATCTCAGCAGCTCAACCCGTCGAAGTATTTGCGCAGTCTTGTCACCAAAGCTCTCGCCAAATACCAGAATGTGGTAAGCACTGGCTTGTTTCAAGTGTTGTCCTTATGGGAAGTTACGTTAAGAAGTTATTTGGAAACAGAAAAAAATACGACAAAATTGCAATCGTTAAAACATGCTTTAACTATTACAATTATCATGGCAAAACAGAAAAAATACGACAAAATTACAATCGTTAAAACATGTTTATTATCAAATTACTTGTAAATGTCACCTTCGTTAGCTTAGTAGTTTAGGGCATTTATGGCAATTAATATTAGATAACTAAAATAAAAACTTCGAAACGCGGCAATACTATAATACGTATACACGTCGCAGGGAATAAACGGTAAGATTGGTCTCATTACTTACGGAGGTCGCGGAAATCTCTACCAACCAATGATGGCTAGCATGGACGGTAAATACCTGAGCGCCGATCAAGACGCCATTGTAAACGTCATCAGACAATTGTCGTTCAACGGGCCGCAATACCACCACTCGTCCACTGTCGGCGCTATTCAATTCGCGATGAGAAGCTTGCAGACAGCGTCATCTGGTGTCCTGAAATCGATCGTCATTTTCGCCCCCGAGTCACGTGAAGAGGTAAGAGTTTTTTAATTACTGT
Source organism: Ciona savignyi (assembly GCA_000149265.1). Lineage (NCBI taxonomy): Eukaryota > Metazoa > Chordata > Ascidiacea > Phlebobranchia > Cionidae > Ciona > Ciona savignyi. The sequence goes on from CH003266.1 coordinate 1,199,763, forward strand.
ACGGTCGTGTGGCCAAATGGTTAACGCGACCGATACATATACCGACTATTATACAAAAACGATCCACGAGCCCATCTTGGGTTCGAAACTTAGCTCGGTAAAAAAATAAATACAAAAAAGAGTTCCTCAATTATGACTCCAATTTGAATTTTATCTTTATTTCTACTAAGTAACGAAAATTAAATGATCCCGCTAAATTATCAACTAAAATCGGACTCTAAAATAGTAGTGGTCGTAGATAAACACGCACAATGCTCAGTAATATTAACAGGCATTAATTCAGTGTACTGACTTTTATTGTCCATTTCAGAACCTCGCACAAGCAAGCTTGAAACCATTAATTGACGTCATCAATAACGATATGACGTCATTGCAACTCTGGTCGCCACTGACGCCCGAGTTGTGTGACGCGTTGCAGATGAAACCAATCACTCAGACCGGAGGTAGGAAGTATATTCTCCCCAATTTTGCTTTCAATAACGATCTTACGTCGCAGGGTCGTGCGTTGACGTCACGCAACCATCAGCCCGTGACCTTGTCAACTCGATTGTTACGCAACAACAACGAAAAGCCGGGTCCCGCGCGCAGTGCTCCTGTCACGTGAAAAATCCCTTCACCGGATTGGTCGAGAACAAATGCGTTCTCAACGGGGGAATCACCTTCTAGTTGATTACGTCACACCCGTACATATTAATTTTCAGTATTAACTGTTTAAGTATTAATACTGTTTAAAATGTTTTAATATTGTGTTTAGTTTTGCTGGCAATGTAATAAACAATCCCGCGCATGCAATAAGGTGTCGTATTAGGGTGGCCACATATTATTTGGATTACATAGGATTTGAAAGTTGGATTTATATACATAAACAGCGGAAGCGCAGACGCAGACAGCAGTCGACAATAAAAAGAAACAAGAAAAGCACAATAATTATTATTCAAATGCAATATAAATTAAGATTTTAAAGATGGACTTGTAAAACAAAACTGTGTTAAACAAAACACTTAACCACTATTAGCTTAAAGTGTCTAGTGTACGTTCCCACTAAGGCATGGGACGTGGTTTTCGTTACCTGGAACTATTGAAATAGTTTAATAAAAACCTTGCAAATATCATATTACAAATTTTAAAAACAAATCGAAATACAAAAAAATTCGTTTCAAAACTATACCTAGTTACTGGGACGGTTGGCTTAGTAATGTGGTGTAGGTCAGTATGCGAAAAGGTTAGGGGAAGAGTGGGTAAAATGGGCCCTTTAGTTGCAAATCGGATTTTTTACTGATATAAAGCCCGCTGGACTTAAGTTTTTCATGTGGTGTCGCCTAATACCAAAGTCTTCACACATAACATGTTAACTTTTTAATAATTTTTGTTAAATATATTTTATCCAACAAAAGAAAAAATATTTGCGTTAGTGGGCCCATTTTAGACCCAGGGTGTAGTCCCAAAATGGGCCCCCGGCCCGTTTTTCGATATTAACATTTCGCTAGATAACAATATCAATATTCGCTTCCCATATAAACAATGGTATTACTTTTCTTTTTAATAATGTATTTTTTTTTTAATTTAACACTTTGGATTACAGCAATTACTTTTTATTTTATACCCAGTTACTAGTATACTAATGCAATAACACCTTGCTACTTTAGTGGAAGCATAACTATCTATTCATGTTATTAATAGCATTTAGAAAACCCGTTTAGTTTATTGTGAAACACATAATACGACTGTTAGTGCTAAGTCTAGCCCTTTAGTACTGTTAATGCTAAGTCTAGCCCCGTTAGTTACCAAATGAACATAGGGGGCCATATTAGACAGGTGCCAACATACGACTTAAAATCTCTATAAAAAATTCTTTACAAAAGAAGTTTTATTACTACCAGTAAAGGAGGTCTAGGTTATATAGTTCTATTTAACTACAGTAAAAGTTATTTTAGTATTTGATCTTTTCTATTATATATTAGCAGAAAACAAAAATTGCAAATTTACATTCAGACCTTCTCAAACCGAAATAACTACAGAAAACATTGAGTTTGGTGATTTCACGCTCAAACTTCGGTTTGGAGATTCCATAATTTGATATACTGACACTGGTTCTTGCAGCAAATTTTATTCTTCAAAATATATTGAAAATTGGATGGGGCCCATTTTACCCACGTGGCCCATTTTACCCACTTTTCCCCTACTTGGTAGAAACTAACAGCTTGAAAATAGGATAGGATATTTATGTTTATCCCCGTGAATGGGAAAACCAAGGGGGTTAATACACGGGCAATTGTCAGATCACCTCGCGACCACCGTCGGGTTACCGGAGCTATTGCAGTGTGTTGTATATGATATAGACACGTTCCTTTAATTTAGTAGAACCCATTAATCCGCTGGGTTCAGGCAATGTCCGCTATGTGCCTTTCCGAAGGACACAACCGACTTGCTAGCGACCAGTTTTGCATCTGCAACCTTTCGATTGAAAGGCGACGCAATTAACCGCTAGACCAACCGGCCGGAAAAAAGTCGATTGTGTCAAGTCCTCGGCATTTAACTGAATCATAATTATATTTACCCGCTCGAAAATGATTTCCCGCATTGTAAATACATTTTTTTTCGATTTGCAAGAGAGTTTCCGGACGACCTAAAAATATTTTCCGGTTCGCGAAATAGTTTTGTAGACACGACGAAAATCTATGGATTGTCCTAATGGCCACGATACGTCACGCCTACTGTAGTAGTTACCACGACACAACAATTTATTTATTTCTTTTAAATATAGAAGGGGTCCTCAATTGTGTACATACTTAGGAAAATACCCCAAATACATTTTTTATAAAAGACATGACACTGGTCTTTTGTTTGTCCAAAATCATTTTATAGGAAGGGTTATAAATTGAAATGAAATATGTAGTAGCTAGCATGACCTTTATTGACCAGAAATCTGCATTTGGGGTTTAACTTTGGGGGATAACCTTCAATCTTTAAACTTTTATCAGTGCTTTATTTTCCAGTCGATATAGCGCACATCATAATTGCGCACTTTTAAATTAATTTTTAAGTGCATATAAATAAAAAGTTTGATTTGGTTACCAAGGACTGATCACTTAATACTTGCATAAAAAACATGTTGCAATCGGGTTACGACATTTAGCAATATTATATAACACGATCTAGACATGAACGAATCTAACGAGAGTAGCCTATATACTATTTAACCTAACAGTCAAACAAGTTCGGTTTGTTAACTCAGGCACCCATTCGTTCTGTTTGCAGAAACAAATACTATATAACGTATGTAAAATATTGTGGTTTTGGAAACTCCTTGCACATGTGTATATACATATAGGTTACTATCAAAATCTTTTTTTGGGTTGTCACGTGGTTGTCGCTTTCTGTAAGTTACAATAACTGGTATTTACTAGAATCGGTCGCGCTGACCATTCGGCCACACGGCCATTTAACCATAATAATTTCTACTGAACCTACTATACGTTTTAAACATGGTGCAATTTGACGTTTTCTTTTAACTGCTCACCATTTTTATTATGTAAACTCTTTACCGATACATCATTATTTATTACATGATATCTTTACACATTATTTCATACTGGTAATCCTTGTAGCATACTTGTTATTATTATATCGTAATAGATTACCCAGCGCGGAGTCTACGTTATAATATTGCCCGTAAATTCGGGGGTTATTTAAATTAGCTTCCGTCTTGAATGAGTATAATTATTGTGTCGTCATAAGACTACTACTCAATGAATTAATATTAATGATAATTTGGTCACTATCGATCACAGATATCGTTCAAGTAATTAATTGATTTCTCTGCTTGGAAGCATCTGATGATTGGTGCGCTATACTGGTTGATGATACGTGTTTTACCGAGTAAAAATGGGTAGTTCCCTAATCGTGGTACCGTTAAAAGCGGCTTGTGCTAGACTTTACACATGCTTATTTTGTTTAGCTGCTAAGTTTTTTTTTAATTTTTTTGTTTTTATACCGGGCTTAGTTTCGATTCCATGATGGGCTAGTCACTCAGTCCGTTTTTTTTATATCTGGAATTGGTATATGAATCGGGCGCGTTATCCATTCGGCCAAACGACTGTTCGTTTAGCTGCCAAGTTGTGGTATTTTAAAGACTGTCAGTGTGTTAACGCCTCTTGCGTTTTTTTTATTTCCCGAGGATAAACATGAATATCCTATCCTATCATACCCTATCCTACCAGGTAACCGTTCGTCTTACTAGACTACATCTCATCACTAAGCCAACCGTTCTAGTTACTAGGCTAAAACTTAAGCACAACTTATTAAAAAGGGTGTTTATTGAGTACTTGAGTATTTGTTTTGAAAAGGTTTCCAGAACGCATGGGTTAAAAATGCAGTGCAACTTGTTTAAAGAGGTAGAAACAGTTAACAGGTCCAATCTTAAATTTAAATTTATGAATTAATCTTAGACTTTCCACTAGTGAAACCCGAGCATTTTATATAGAGCCTCTTTGCATTACAAAGATAAGAAAAATGTGTGCCTAAACGGAATAAAATTCTGGATTTTTCGTTTTTATGATGCCTTTATATAATAATTGAAACGCGCAAATTAACCGTCTCGCGGATATTATAAAGAATCATCCATGCATACCCTAGTGATTGTTTCGTCTCAAATTACAATATTCCCATAGGTTAGTATACACAACCTATTAAAAATAAGGCAATTGTTGTACTGCAAATAAATACATACGGTTTATTACACTGTATTTCATTGTGTCAGAAAGCTTGTATGACAAGCACGCTCTTATTGTGACGTAACATGTAAAGATCATACCAATCGCTTTGATCTGACTTGCCATGTGTAACATGATTGATGGCTCGCTTTGTCCGTGATAGTGATCACATATCGTAGAGGTGAATTTTCGTACTCAAAACACCATTACTTGGTAACTAAATTACAGAATACTGTTTTGGATATACAATCAATCGATCGTAGTTCCAAACAAAAAACTTTTTTGTGAGCAAAAAGCAAACTGTACCAGCAGTCGATATTATTGTCATATCTGAATGACTATTGCTATATATCGTATGGTATGTTTAAATAGGTTGGACTGTAATGAATAAGTATGCTTAGATGTTATACATTCAAAATACTAGACAGTAGACACAGTCCGATAGATGCGCTTATACAATGGAAGTGTATTTAGTTGTTAAGCTATATTTGCAATGTGTTTATTGCTAGTAACTACTTTACCGTGCTTGTCAAAGGTTTAACTAGATGTTTTAACCTATATACTTTGATATGTTAAATCAAGCCTAGACACGAATCAGTTTTAGGTAATAATCTAAACTCAGAACTTGAATTTGGTTGGTATAATTTCAACATCGATTTGTTTGTTGCAACAATACATTTATTTTAGGTTGAGATATTTTTTTAGTTTAATTTTAGAAACGCATAGTGTGACCTTTGCTTTATCACTGTTATCTTTTATTCTGTCATTGTCTATTCATTTGTTGAATGTTGGAGTGCAGATGTGGTTAAAACATCTTGTTTATGAGATAACAATCGTTGCGACAGACCTCTTTGTGGTGTCACACTTGCTTGAAGTCACGTAATAATATAAACAATTTCGCCAGTCTGGCCAGTAAAAATAGATTAACATTGAAAAGAAAGAAGATGGCTTAAATTTTAAATGTGATTGTTTGACGTTTGTTCACGTCATTTGCCTTAACTAATATAACAGTAGCTAGTCAGCTTTCGTTTATTGTTGCGGTCACGAAAGCTCTGAATAATTCATTAATTCACGTTAAAGACAGTTTGTGATCTCAAAATCGCGTTCGTTAAAGGAATAGTGGGCTACTTTAAACCAGTTTTTAACAATGTTGATTCCAATTACACTTGTGCTGGTAAAGTCTTGTTTTTGAGCGTATTGTTAATTGATGTATTAATAATAGCCGGGGAGTATAGAAGTTAGGATATGAGTGGCTACTTATTATATTGATGTCAATACTCGTGATGGACGGTAGGACGTTCATCTTAATAATGTGCGATCGAATTCAGTAAAAACGAACTTCTTCCTTCGATTCGTCCTGGGGGAGAAAAAATCGATTGTTCCAAGGAACGTTGTTTCGGAGCTTCATTGTTCTAATGGCTAAAAAAAGATAGCAGTAGTCTCGCCGCGATGTTTTTTATCCTCATTTTTACTGTTGCATTGAATAGGCTTAACAAAAAGGAGAATAATTAGGCAGAATGTGAAGTTTAATCCCAAAGGTTTTATTCCTTTTAGAAATGAATTTTTATTTTTTTGTCCCTCTGGTCTGGTATACGTACATTTCTTAATCGCGCTGTATATAGTTTGTACCTGGTTTATTTTTGTGTCTTTATTGTGGTCAGATATAAAACATACCGCAAAGTTATTGATTAGAGTGGCATGTTAAAGACTTAATAAAAACTTAAATGTAATTGGCTTGTATAATATGATAATAATTCGTTTTTAATGATTGCATTGTTAAATCATCAGACTAAATTATATGCGTAGTTGTGTTCGGTTCAGTTGGTCAGGTGATAAAGTGTTGTCGCAGATAAAAAGTTCCTGCAAACTTATATATACTGAATACCGCGGAATTGGCTGGGTGAAAACTGCTTCGGAAATTAGTTTATTATCGATCAAGTCAGCAATCAAAACTCGATTAGGGAAAATTCGTCTACGCCTCTCTCACTTTACTTCCGAAGCACGTCACTAACTATACAATAATAGAAATCGGCTATAATATAAAACCAATATATTCCTACTTGCTTTCAAATTGTTCCATAGATTTTAGTGCACTAGAGTGGTTTGTTTTACACTGATAGTGGCACCGATATCATTTAAAACCTCCGATCAATGGAAAATATGTAGTTTTATAAAAAAAATAAGTACCCCGCCCCACTCTAAATATTATAATATTTTCGGCAAAACCCAGAAATCGCCTGCTAGTTAATTTCTTTGTCATCTATTAAAAGGTTTGCAAATACAACTGGGAAATTATATAAAAAGTAAATTTTCTCAAAAGGGAAATAAATCAAACAGTTTTGGTTGTATCGAAAAGTTGTACAAACTGTTTATTTAACAGAAAAGGCGAAACTGTATAAATAAGTATCTCAGAGCGCTAATAGTACATGTCATAAAACATAAAACTACAGCCTTATTAGTGCAAGTAACGCTTTTCAACGTTCCGCAGGTTCTAAATTATTAAACAAAGGGCTTGAAAGTCAATCACAACATGCCCTTAATTAGTTAAAGTTAAGAAGTGTCATGATATCTGTGGCTGCAAGTAACGTCCATACGAGACAGCAAGATTCGCCTCCCTATTCAAGAGACCAGGTATGATTGTTTTATTTTATGTTGTTTATTTAACTTTTTATTTTAATGTGATATTTACAATATAAATTTAAAAGTTTGTCAATCGACATTTAATCTGCCATGGCGAAAATGGGCATCACCTTTTAAAAATGGGCATCTTCTTTCATTTTATTCAACTTTTATTGTAACAAAAAAGCATTGCTTCTGTGATATTTACGATATAAAATATAACATTTTGTCAAACGACTAGGTAAGACTTTATAGTGAATACAAAACAGGTTAACTTGAGCAGTGTGCATCAGCAAGACAATATCACCCGTTTTAAGAAGGTTTCAGAGGTTTTAATGTATTGATTTATTTGTATTGTAATATTTATTTTAAAAAAAATTAATAGAAATCTTTAAAAATATTTTCTTTAATGGACTCAATTTCGAACCTATGATAAGCTTGTTGTCCACGTTTTATTGTTTATTATTTGGTAAATGTATCGGTCGTGTTAACCATTCGGTTACACAACCGTACAGGAAGTTTTATAATAGCTTAATATATATCGCCCAGGGTATCTTAGAATTTAATGCACCATGCTCTGAAAAATAGCGAGAAATACTTGCGAGAATCCATGTAATTGTTACACAGCAAAACAGTCATTTAAATAGAATAACTAATACACTACCACGTTAATACCCGGCGCGCATAGAGATCTACAAGTTAAATCCAGCCGCGCATAGAGATCAAAATAATTTGGTTGTACGCTTCTTGCGAAATCTATAGGGTAGTAGGACGAGTAATGATTGATTTTTTTTAACGGAGCCAAGTTTTGAACCCATAATGGGCTTGGCACAAGGATCGTTTTTGTATATAGCAGTCGGTATATGTATCGGTCGCGCGAACCATTCGGCCACACCATTAATGATTGGATACAGCACCATCGCGAGAGCGTCAGAAACAGCGGCACCAAGAAATCGACTGTAATCATAAATAGTTTAAAGTACATTGCCCTGCTAAGAAGCAAAACGTCCAACGGTAGAGTTTTACTTATAAATCCTTCTCCACTCCCCTGCTAAACTTATAACGTTGCTATTTCTTCATCCACATTTCTTACAGATTTTCAAGCCGTATCGATCCAGCACTTTGGTTAATCCAACTTAGGCCTTAAGTTATTTTGGAGCGTCACCCTTAAACACAAAAATTTACATTAGCTATGGTGTCAATGTGAAAAAAAAGAAGTTTAAATGTACTAAGATATTTAATTAGTTTGCGTTGCAGACATTTGGAAAATGACGCGTTATATACGCTACCTTTATGGCTGATCTGTTGGCAAACAGTACACGCCGTAAAATAATTAGGTGAAGTTGAACTTTTTTCCTCATTAAAATACTGAATCCTATCCCTCTTAAAAATGACGTCTGTAAATTGCCAAGCTAAAAAATCAATATCTCAGTGCTGACACACAGTTCAATTGTGCCGCCGATAACAAAAGACCACTAATGTGTTTTTTACGGACAAACTCAAATACATCTTCAAGAATATCTTTCATTTATAAATATTTAGGCTTTGCTTCACAAATAGTTACTTGGGGCTACCAATAAAGTTTTTAATCGAAACCTACCGCTTACTTGGTCGGCTCTGTCTTACTAATGGCACTTAGTGGATGTGGCCAAGTGGATTTCCAGGCTGTAGAAAAAAGTTACAACTCAGCCATGGAAAATACACTGCAAAAGGATAGGATATTCATGTCTATCCCCTGAATGGGAAAACCAAGGGGGGTAACGCACGGGCAATCGTCAGATCACCTCGCGCCCATCGTCGGGTTACCGGATCTATTGCAGTGTTGTATATGATAGACACATAGCTTCAATTTGGTAAAACCCATTAATCCGCTGGGTTCAGGCAATGTCCGCTAAGTGCCTTGCCCAAGGACACTACCGACTAACAAGCGACCAGTTTCGCACCTTCAACCTTTCGGTTAACCGGCGGACATTCTTTTTTTCAGTCCATTAGTTGAGATAAAACTTAGTTTCCGTAATATTTGTATTTAATAGGACGGTACATACGCTATAGACAGGTTATTTATGCTTTACCGGGGAGATGGGAAAGCACAGAGGAAGACATAACATGGGAAATCGCAAGGTGTCCCTGTGGCCACCGTGGGTTTGTCGAAGAAATTGCGATGTGTTGAATGCGATGAAGACGTTAGAGTTTTTGTGTGAACAATCGGTTCAATAAACCTTTAGGTTCAGGTAGCATCGCCTAAAGTTGCTTGCTAAGGGATACGTAGTCCAACTACTATGTTTCGGGCCGATGCCCTGCTGACGTATTACAAATGATCTAATCGATCGTTATGTTCGTCGTTGCCCCACCCACGGGGATAAAATCCGTATCTTATTTTACTGTTACCGTACTACCACTAAGCCACCAGTCCGGAAGATGAGGTGACAATCGTTGATTAATGACGTAACAAAGAATGTGTTAGTCGATTTAATCGATTCGAATTTGTATAAAGTGCCGTCTCCAAATCGGCAATCATTGAATGTAATCCAAACATCTTGTATCTGTGCGACAGGTCGATTTTCGTTATTTGATTTATATAAAGACGGCGTTTCCTAACCCTGGACTTGCTTGTATTATCTATGAAATATTTTGGTTGGACACAGACCGCAATTTTAACTAAATGGGTAATAAATGTAAGCATTTTACTATATGGGTAATGAATGTTAGCATTTCAATGTGCCCTCCATTGGAAAATCGTTAAATAAGCTATAAAAACACAATAAACTGCCATTTTGTCGTTAAAATATAAACATAGATTTTCTGGTTGAAATTCGTCTATCAATACTTGTGATGTGACTGCTACCTTGGAACTGACTGTCTCTGACTTGTCCCTCTATTCAATGAATTTAAATACAATTTCAATAATCAAAGTGATATTAAATATTTACACATTGCAATACCTATGGCTAGCCTGGCCATGGACAGAAGGTAATCAAACGATCATTTGAGATTTATTGTGGGCGAAGATCCACAACGATTCGTGAGAAAGTTATAACGATTGATGCAAACGGGTAACTTCGCGATAACTGGTGGAAATGTACCGATTACTCATACCTGTCGGCAAAGAAACTAAACCTATTTTTATACATATATGTTGTAACGTTGGACTGACATCTTTAATGTATGTTTCTCTATAAAAGACTGTTAAAATATGGCTTGTATATTATTTCTTTTATATATAAACTATACAAAATCTAGGCATAGAATATGAAATTGTTTATAACTAGAAATTAATGTTGATGAGAGCTTTATATTATACCCGATTGTAAGGTTATTAGGCATATTTCTTTAAATAAATCACACAATCAATAATCAACGCAAACTGTATTTAACTCTATGCTTTGATCAAAGGCTTTGAGAAAAACATTTGTTTACGCCAGCCGTTAAAATATCGATCATTCCAAAAACTCAATGTAATCTTTCGGTATGCTAGGACTTATTATAGCATCTAGCCAGGTTTTAAGGTTTTATAGACATTTTTGTACACGGCGAAATTTTGAACCCGTAATGGGCTCGTCATCAGGACCGTTTTCTTATATAGAATTTTGTATACGAGTCACTCGCGCTAATCATTCATCCATACGAATTATTTACAATCGTAGTAACGATATAATATTGTAGGCAAAGCGAAACAAAGAATATGTCCTAAATTTATAGGTTACAGTGGTTAACATTATTATGTTCTTAGATTAATTCCTTTGTTTTAATGCAATTAGTTTTTATAGTATAGCGAAATTCGTAACGCAGACATGGACCTTGGGGGTGTTTTCTTTTTTGGTAATTACTTTGTTACAATCACAGTTTATCATACGTAATTTACATAGAGTTCGATTACGACTGTGGCTACTTAGTTTACATGTGTGTAACAGAACCTGACGTAGTATTACAGTCAATGCAGTTTAGAAATCCTTTATCAATTTCGCTCTTTAGACTCTTATTTATTGAGAAATATGTATTTTCGTTAAAAAGTTTTTCGTTGCAAAATGAAGTGATAACAAGGTGATCGCGTTATTGTCGTGCGCCATGACACTTAATGCATTTTACCGTGTAGGACTGTTGTTTTTTTAATGTTTCATTGTTGTGTTATCAATTCGTTTGTTTTCATCTAACTATTTTGCCCTGCTGTCTATTCGACGAATCATTAGGATTTTGACTGCAGCTTTATTGGTATTATTTCTTGGTAAAACGCCTTGGGTTCAGCTGTTAATTCTTTAACATATATACATGTATAATACGATTATTTCACTGTCCAAGGTTAGTTTTTTAGGCAGTAATGTCGTTTCGTTTTTATTGTAGAAAATAAGCCTTTTATATTCAATGATACCAAGTCTTGGTAGCGCTAAGGTTGTTGTGTTTTAGGTAATTATGTCATTTGTTTTCGTCAATCTTTACTTAGTTTTATTCATAGACCATCAGGCCTTCGAAAGGGAAGGGCGTGTCTTTTCATTTTTCTTAAGTGCCTCGTTTTAGGCGAGTTACTTGAAAGGTTAATGAAAATGATGACACAATTAAAAAACGGAATCCGAATTTCGTAAATGTGTTTTTGGTCACTAAGCTATAAAAGTTTTTCTTTGTTTGGAAACTGGCAGGTTATGGAAGAATAAAATTATTATTAAAAACTCTAAAGTAAATACTATTTAAAAATATGCATTTTTTCTGCTAATAGTGTTTTTGCAATGTAAGCTTATTTGATTCTACCCAAGAATATGAATGATCTTTTATGACTTCATCTTCAACTAGGAGTATTTTGGTCTGGAAATTAAGGAATACCCAACAAAACAAACTTGGACACTAAAACCTAAACATTTTCGCAATAAAATGTATACAACTAAGTGTAAATAGTCACATTGCTTCATTCAAATAGGCGTAACTATTTGTCTTATACGGAAATATATAGTTAACAGTAAGTTGATATTATGAGACAGACGGAACTGTATGGATAAACAATAAAACTTGTGCATAAATATACTTTTGAAACAATGCACTGCAAAATTTTATTTTATATTATATTAACTTATTATGTCGTTGCCGATGTTGTGTAAGAATCCAAGGCTGCAATAACATTTTTACCTCAAGCGCTGGCTTTCGTCAGTTAAGCAAACTCGGTTTATACTGATGTCGAATATGGAGAGGGCGCACAACTCTAAAATCTATACGATTGCAGGATGTGGCAGTGTTCTGAAAAAATCGTTTGGAACCACTAAAGAAAAGATAGATAGATGTTTTGCGTCAAGTTGCGTTGCAATTATAAGTGTGGTTCGGTGAGATTTGAGAGGCTCTCTCTCTCTCGCTCTCTCTCCCATCCCACGGGAACTGAGAAGTAAGACTAATCTTTTCTTGATTACGTACCATTCCAACGTCGCTATTCCGCTATAGATAGTTGCGGAGCCGTGTGCGCGTTCAGCTGTTACCTACCGTCGTGGGTGTGCTCTTGGCAATTTGGCAGTCCAGGAATGTATATATAGATTAAGGTATTTGTTAAAGTGTAAAATAAAGGTGTCTGTTGGAAATACACATCGCTCTTGACGTTTATATCTGTGTACATTGTAGCGTTTACGGCAAATACGCTTTATGTAGGACTAATTTTGTTATTATTGGCGTTTATATAATTAATTGCAGGGCATTTAGCTTTCCTAAACTGGATCTCAGTAAAGAAAAAACAATAGCGGTTTTATGCAGTTATCATAAAAACAAATTAACTAATTAAAGCAACAGCAAAAGGCGCAATCCTTGTTGTATTCTAAAGACCATAGTAAAATCTTTGATCTTTTATAGATTATTATCCCAGTAATGCAAGCTTGAGTTAGAAAGTGCTTATGTAAAATCCATATATTGCGGGACTTATTTTGCAGACTATTGATTCAGCGATAAATCAAGAAATCCCGCTACGGCCTTAGCATATTTACCTATATATATATGCTAATGTTGGTTTTGTTATAAGCTACAGCTTAAACATACTGTTAATGTAAGCATTTTGCTCGAAACAATATGAAAGACTATAGTCGAATAAATATCAGCTTAGTCAGCCAGTTTTTCTTTTTTTTACTTTGCCAATTAAATCTCATAATATTGGAATAAAATATTTTTGCAGCACTATGTATATAACTTTGACAAATTGAAACAAGTAAAAAAACCAGCAAAAATGATATATAAAATATTTTGTGCAAATGACAAATATTGAAGTAATTACATTCTATCCCACTTCTAAAAAAAATTAATTGTTTTATTTGCTACCTTGATGCTGTAAGAAAACATTCCTTTATGTTAACAAATTTTTCTCTTTTTTATTTGATTACAATAATTTATTTGTCTGTTTAAATTTGCAATCATTTGGTAGAAGAATCAGTTCTTTTGTTTCACTTTAAATACGTGGTATTACAATTCCATTACCTATTATTATGCTGTATTTGAATGATAACTGAATTTTATATTACGATAAGTGTTAATAGGAGAGTTTAATTCTGGAATTATGTTTTCCCCTGAATTTAGCAATACATCTGTTCCCCTTGTTTATTACACAAATTTTGTTACATTTCGTTATTTAACTGCCATTTCAAAACGAAAAAAACAGATGGTGTTTTTGGTCAAACGGGTCTAATGTCTCATTTGGTTTCTGGACTAAAATCTGAACAATCCAGAAATAAGTTCAACCTTGCGCTGAGCGCCTAGCAGGTTAATAAGTATTGATTTTTGCATGTTTTGGCGGCCCTTAATATGCTGTTCATATTTTCAGTCCTTTAAACCTAAATATGAGCAGAAAATATAGACATATAACCAACATTTAAAAGTTTGTTTTTTAGACCGATTGTACTCAGTTGATTTTGAATTTTCTAGATAATTTAGGTCAAGTAAATTTATATTATTTTTCGAGCTTTGATGAGCGAAAGACGTTTTACGGCACTGAAATCAATTATTCCACGATAATACAGAGTCGTGGAATTTAAACTATCCGATTCTCGGATCGTTAACAATTCGATTTCACACGACAGTCTGGCTCGGCTCGGGCAATAAGTCTATTGGATGAAGTACGTATGAATAACCAAGAACTGTCGGAGAGAGATGACGAAAGCAGGATGAGAGAGATGCACGCTGAAAGACAAGATCAACACAACTCCCCAAAAGGAGTACGTTGTTTTGATATCTATGTTTAAAATAATTTTGGCGGGAAACGCGTGTTCTCAAATTTATGGTTTGTGCATTACGTTTGTTACTCGGAGTTACGATTGTTTATCAAACTTTAATTTTACATTACACTTAACACTCAAAACACCCATTCTCGCGAATTGCGTCAGCAAGATAGAACACAACGTATACGCTTATTGGATAGTATTTTGTTATTTATATCTCTTTATTCCTTAGCTATCAAACCGCGAAAATGGGAGCCATATTTCAAGTGGTAGCCTCGCGAATTCTCCAGCGACCAAAGGCAAAGAACGTCATAAAGGTTATCATGACGGTGTGAGTTCGAGAAGGGAATCAACAAAATCCGATTCGATTAAAGTCGAAAACATGCGAATACGAGCGAACAAAGGTGGGAATGTGTAAAGAATTGTTACGTTTGCCTTTATATTTTACATCCTAATTTTTATTGAGTCAACA